>JAVXUL010055422.1:0-10432 GCA_035590515.1 Trichilia minutiflora
AGATATATATTTTTTTCATATATATATTCTCTAAAATTATCATTCTACAAGATATTCTTATAATTTAATTAAATTTTTAAAAAATTATAATAATAATAATTAAAATTTTAAAATAAATTATTAATAAAATTGGATATCTGTTTAAAATCGATATCCTATTTATTAGGACCAGATCTAAATCTTAATTAAATCAAATTTAAATTTTTAAATAAATTCATATCTTAATTAAATTAATACTCTATTTTTTAGATATTTAATTTTAAATTTGGACCAACACCCTAAAAAAAAAATTTTGAACATCTCGGAATTCATACTGGGCTCATCAGTCATCACAATTAACAAAAGTCAAACATCCTGATCAAGTACAAGTAGGATTAAACATCGTCGTGGAATCCACGCGTACGCCTACAAATTAATGTTGTTCACAAAATTGAATAAATCCAACGTCCCAGACGATGTTGAAAGGTTTTGTTTCGTACGTGTAAATGCTGCCTTCACTGGTTATAACCTCCAATCAGTCCCTTCGAATTTGACTGTTTCGATTCGGCTCATCAATAATTTCTTTGTGGATTGATGCTCCTTTAGCGCGTTCAAATCAATTGTCCATGTCAATTATTTAGATCAAAATTTCTAATGGGAAAATGTTTGAACTGAATTTTCCAAGTCACAATAATTATTTTGAGTTATCAAATTCAAAAAGTGTTTACGGGCGCTCCAATTCATTAGACTTTCAACCTAAATTGCCTAATTTGTTTTACACTTTAAATGAAACATTAAATTTGAATACTGGGTATTTTTGATAGAGTTAAATAGAGGCGAATATTATTAATTTAAATTTAAATTATAAATTAATTTAAATATATTAATACTTTAAACCAATTTAAATTCAATCTAATCCAATCCAACCAACCCGATTGAATTGAATCCTCATGCTAGAGATAAGTTTATAACCCACTTTCATATCGAAGGTATATGGGTGCAATTAACAAAATTCAAAGTATTTTGATAATACTAGACAATCACGGACCAGAATAAATTTATTATATAAAAAAAAAAAAGAACATTAAATAAATGAAAAAAAAAATCAAAACTAATTTATTGAAAGTCATTTTAACCATTCAATTACCAAGATTCTTAATTATAAACAGCAGTTGACTTTAAGTGTATATGAATATACTAAATAATTTAAAATTAAATTTTAATAAAATAAAATGAAATCAACTTAAAGTTTATCCATTTTGTATTGACCAAAGAAAGATAACGGGATTTATGTGGTTAATCATACTTATCGATAGAAATCTAAACACAAAACATATTTAAATTCAATAGTAGCTAATAACGAAGGAATAAACAAAGAAAACGAATCCGTGGAAACCAGTCATCTTATCTTTCCTTTATCCGAAATTCCGAATCCCCATTTTTTATTCAGTGCATTACAACAACCCTACAACCTTCTCCTCTCAGTGACTCACCGCACATCACGAAGAAAAAAAATGGGACAACAATCTCAAAAAAGATCAGCGGTAGATAAGAGTCATAGTGTCTAAGTATATACACATTAGAATCTCCCGCAAGTCCAATTTCGACAAAGCAATGAAGTGAAAAAAAATTCCGGTCTCCTATATTAGGAGAACAGAAAAATACACATAAACTCGTCTTGTCTATTAGAGCGGCAATCTCATCTTGACGTGGTTGAGCTGTGTCTGTTCTATCCTATTCCTTCCCTAGCCTCCATCCCATTTTCTTCGGCTTTATATAATCTAATCGTTCCTCGTTCTTTGCTCATCATCGCCTATACAATATATATCTATATCTGTATATCCCACCAACTTTTGTACAAGTTTTTCTTCTTTGCGGCTGACCTCCTATATTCGGGTAATTGCTTCCGTTTCGCTCTTCTTCTTTTTTTTTTTCCTGTTATTTAGATCTGTTAATGCTTTAGATGTTTTTGTGTTTTTGATATGGATAAGTTGATTCAGATTGTGATTCCTTGGATTCTACTTGTTTTTGGGTTAGCTCAGGTTTGCTTATCTATTACACATATCTTGTGCTTAACAACATTTTATTGTCTGAACTAACACAAAACTGTGGATTGGATTAATTCTCATGGTATGTTTTGCTATCAATGTCAGATCTGATTTGGTTGTTGCCCATTCATTGATTTCTATGATTTACTGCTTCATGGGTTATCATTTATTTGTTTATTTATCCGTCAAAAGCTCGTCTTCTTGTTTCCTTCGTATTATTGATACTGAGCTGTTATTGCTTGCAATGGGAATTTTCTGAGCTTCTTCATTGATCCGTTGTTCCTGTGTTTTCCTCGGCTGTTTTGTCATTTGCTTTGGTAGGTAGGTAGGTGACTTGAGGTTATGTTTTTACAGATATTAAAATTTTTGTTGGGTGGTTTATTGGGTCCATTCATTCGTCCATGGAAAAAGTAGTACCCAATAATATGGTGGGTGAGAGCAAGATATAGAAATAATAGAATTAAGAAACACATTTTCATATTTTTATTGTTTTAATTATAGTGTTTACCAGTGGGTTTTAGCTACCAGCCTTAAAAACTTATAGTAAAATCTATGTAGATATTTATCTATTTTGTGTCCCAGGAACTTTGAATATATTGGTAGAATTGCTTTTGTGTTGCGACCAACAGTTTTGTTTGTTTTCTTGTACTTTGAGAATCAAGTTTTGGTACACATTGAATTGACTTTTCTTCGTGTTATGCAATTCATTCTGGTGGTTACAGGCCTCATTGAAATGGAGGTCAAGGGAGGCTAGAACTCTCAAATTTCTATGGCCTGGACTGGTATGATGTTTCTATTTTCTCGTCCCAAATCACATTTTGGGTAAATACTAACTTCTGCTCATTCTAATCTTGAAAGCGGCACTGATCATTTTCTACTCGTATATGCAGGTATTTGGGGCATGTGCAGTGGGAGAGACAATACTAAGGGCCTTAAAGATACTCAACGTAGAACAACAGGAAGAAACTACTTCAAGAGCAAAAATTCTGTTATGGAGTATGAATCAGACTGGACAAAACACAGAAAATCATCATTATTTACTGCTCAAGTGATTCGTTCTGCTACATCTTTCATGCCTTGGTCTTGTAGAATCCCTATAAGTGATGGATATCACGAATTTCTTTAATCAATTGCTTGTCATTACGAAAACATAAATAGATTTGTCAGAAGATATAAACAAATTCAAGAATCTTCAGCATTTCCTTGTCTTGCAAAATAGGAAATGCCTGTTGTTATAAGTGGGAAGAAGAGAATAAAAGAATTGAATATGTGCTTTTCCACATCGAGTGACCTAGATATAACAACTCATTTAAAGAGCACTCAACTTACTAATGATCTTGATAGTCCCATACTGCCAGGGCTACCAGATGATGTGGCCAAGCATATACTGGCTCTTGTTCCTCATTCCAATTTCCCAGTTATGGGTGCAGTCTGCAAGAAATGGAGGTTATTTATCCAAAGCAAAGAATTCATCACAATGCGAAAATTACTTGGGTTAGTAGAGGAATGGCTCTGTATCTTAACTATGGATCCTGCTGGAAAGCAGAGCCAATGGGAGGTTTTGGATTGTATGGGAAACAAACATCGACTTCTTCCTCTTATGCCTGGTCCTGTGAAGGCTGGATTCGGGGTGGTGGTCATTAATGGGAAGCTTCTTGTCATGGCTGGCTATTCAGTCAATGATGGGCCTGCCTCTGCCTCTGCAGATGTTTATCAATATGATTCTTGCCTCAACAGGTTTGGTTCTCTTTTGATTTCTTTATGAGCCTTGAAATTTAAACATAATTTATTGACTATTAAATGATATTTAATAAATAGAATCATTAAAGTTCGATTGTCAAACTGTTTCTAGTGTATGTGTTTTATAATTTTCATTTCAAAATGTAGTTTTAGAAAACACCATTTTTGTTTTGTTTTATGAAACACCCATCCAAAGACAATACTGAACAGACTCTAATATTCACTCCCTTGAAACTGATTGTCGATGCACTCCTAACCTTGCCATTCTTCAAAGTTGAATCACTTCATCTTTTTTGGTTACCTTAACTTGTTAATTGTAATTTCAGTTGGAGCAAATTGGCAAACATGAATGTGCCTCGTTATGACTTTGCATGTGCTGAGGTGGATGGAAAGATTTATGCTGTTGGAGGCTATGGAACAGATGGAGAGAGTCTCTCTAGTACCGAAGTCTACAATCCTGATAGTGACAAATGGACCGTGATTGAGAGTCTGCGTCGACCAAGATGGGGTTGTTTTGCATGCGGATTCAATGGCAAACTCTATGTGATGGGTGGAAGGTCCAGCTTCACAATTGGAAACTCAAAATCTGTGGATGTGTACAATCCTGAAAAGCACACCTGGTGTCAAATGAAGAATGGTTGTGTAATGGTCACTGCTCATGCTATGGTTGGGAAGAAGCTCTTTTGTATGGAATGGAAAAACCAGAGGAAACTGTCCATATTCAATCCAGAGGACAATTCATGGGAGATGGTACAGGTTCCCTTGATCGGTAGCTCAGCTATTGGATTTCGATTTGGAATACTGGATGGAAAACTTTTACTTTTCTCAGTAGAAGAAAACCCGGGTTACAGCACCCTGTTGTATGATCCAAATGCAGCCCCTGGTGCAGAATGGCAAACTTCCAAGATAAAGCCTTCTGGCTTGTGTTTGTGCAGTGTGACGATCGAAGCATGAACGAAGGCACATAAAACATTACCTGCAAGTCGAGGAACTCTTCTTCTATTGGAATAAAACTTAGTGGTTTTGAGGAATTGACCATTCTATTCGGATCATATTTTTTAATTCTTGACTATTGATTTTGTTATGTTTTCTGGTTGAACATTGTATCAACTAGCATGTGTATAACTCTCATTTGCCTAAAGGATGTGGAGATTGTAATAAAAAATAGAAACTGCATTGGAGTTATAATTTAACTTTGTACAATGTACAACATTGAATCCTTTGCTTAAATTACTTTCAATTTGTGGTTCATTTAGAGGGGAGTAATTTTGCGTAGGTGTTGGACTTAAAATAATACCTTTTAATCTGAATTTGTCGTCCTCAAAAATTCTTTTGACTGACACACGTGCATATTTGTATATGTACAAGATCAAAATTTACTTATTTTGTTATATATTTTAATTAATATATTTATTAATTATTTGTATCTGTCTGAATATGAAAGTTTGAGAGAATCTTAATTTAAATTTATGGATTATAACGCTGAATCTTCAAGTGATGCAAATGCAAAAAACTTTACTAATTTGAAATTTTGTTTGGTATTGAGGTGTAACACTAATTGTGGGTAGTTATTGGATGTTAAATATAAATTAAAATTAAATAATTATAAAAAAAATTAGTATATATCAAATACTATCTATTTAAAAAAAAAAAAATAAAGTTTAAATAAATAAAAAGTTTGGCCATGTTTGGGAAAATTGTATTTAAAAATTTTACTTTGCAAAATGTTCACAATTTAATTTTATAAAAAAATTTAAAACACCAAAAGATTTTAAATATTTACCAAAAATGGGATCTAAATTTTGAAAATGTATTTGAAACTGAATTTTTTTTCTATAATACAAATTAAATACTTTTTTTTAATAATTTAAGATTATAAATTAAAATTAAATTTCATTCAAATATACATCCACTTGATCCATCAAACTAACATCGGTTAGCTGGCAACAATAAATTATCATTAGTGCTCTTAAAAAAGTATGGAGTGTTAAATTTGGTTTTCAAACCTCAATTCGAATTATAAGAGTTTAAAATAATTTGTAGATTTTATTGATTTAGGCATCGTATCTGAATTTTAAACTAAACTAAAATATCATTGACCTAATTTCAAACTTATATATTAGCAGATCAAACTTTTTTATGGATTCAAAAAAAAAAAAAAAGTCTAATCATCAAATATCTCCTAATTAGATTGGTTAAGAAAACCAACCTCTGTCCAAGATTTTAAGTTTTCAACAGAATCTTTTTATTCCCACCCGTAATATGGGCGTAGACCCCAAAATAAAACTTTAGTTAATTAATTAATTATTTAAATGAAGCGTTTTTTTTGTAAACGATTAATTGTGGATAGATAAGAGAAACTAATTTAAAATTATGTAATTAAAAATACTATTAAGGATGTCAATTTGGGTAAATAAATCGTATTTGTATCGTGTCAATAAAGTTACAATATTTTTTTGTGTTCATCCGAATACGATTCATTTATTAATCGTGTCAAGAATCCTCAATCCGAATACGATCTATTTATTAATCATGTCATCCATTTAATAATCGTGTCATCCGTTTATTAATCTTGTCATTTATTTTTTAAATAGGTGATATAACACGATACGATTGATCATTAACTCAATTCAATCTATTTAATCCATTTAATTAATTAATATAAAATTTAACCTATTTAACTAACTATTTATTTAAATATAAAATAAGTATCAAATATAAATAAATAAAATTACTATATTAAATAATTATTTATTTAAATACGATTATTCATTTAACTAATTGTGTTTTAAACAAATAAACGAATTCAAAATGTCAAATCCGAATCCGACACAATTATTAATCGTGTGATACAAATACAATCCGATTATTATTCGTGTCAAAATTTTTAAATCCAAATCCATTTAATTATATAAATTTATATCGAATAATCATATCATGACCCAAATTATCACCCCTAAATAAAGTTACATTTGTATGTTTTATGCTGTTGTTTCATATATATACGTGATTTGGGATAAATATATTTGTTTAAGTGATGGCCAGAGGCCAAATATGAGTTAAATGACATTTTGTATGATTTCTAAATAATTTGGTTTGATTATGAATTATTGATGATCTTTATGATCCTTGTGGACTATATGGATGTATATATATCTGTATATGATTGCATATTAGTAATAATGGCCGAGATTAGGTTACTACAGTTACAAGAAAGTAGCCTAAATGACTTTGGGAGAGGCCGTCTAGGTGACTGGAGGTGCATAGGTGGGGGATGGGATAAGGTGTGATGTTGATGAGTTGTTGAGATTTGATTCAATCACTTGTGTATCTTCGTCGGGTTAGTCGCAAATGTCATCCTGTGGCTCTTGAGTCAACGTCAGTGGTGAGCCTCTTTTCTGACTAAAAATATGCATGCTTTTACTATTTATGTTTTTAAAATAAATTTTATGAAATAGCATTGTTTTCTCTTGCATACCAAAATCCACTAACGGTCTCGAGATTGTCCAAAATTAGGGTAATTATTAGGAAAGGGGACCGACCCAATGATCTTTTTCATAAGTTTTATGTTTTTGAACTAAATCAAATATTTTAAATTAAATCACTTTTGGGATGATTTTCAAGTAATGATTTTATATTTTAAAAGTATGTTTTATCTTATAACGTTTTATATTATATAGTGTTTATTTGTTATATAGTTTTAGTTCACTTATAGAGTATATTTTCGTATACTCACCCCCCTCACCTTATAATTTTAGGTTTAGAAAGCTAGCTGAGAGCTTCCCTTTGGTTGTGATCTCCTCCAGATTCTGAGGACAGCAGGTATATCTCTGATTCGACTCACTTAGAAGAAATTGAAGTCCACTGAAAATGTTTATTTGATTTTATGTTAGTTTGTTAATTTGAAATTTACGGACTGTAAAAAAATTATAAACTATATTATCCTCATTTCTATTTGGTTTGACTATGCATTTAATTACTTTGACGAATGATTTATGAAATATTTTTGAGAATTTAGAAGTGTTGTGATTCGATTGAGAAACTTTGAGAAGTACGGGTGATTTGGATGAAAATACATGAAAGTATTTTTCATATTTGTTTTAAAATATGATTTTTAAAAGTTTTTATAAGCTTTCGAGATGAATTCAAGGGTTATTGAGTATATATTTGGGAGTTTGTAATAATTATCACATGTAAAATTCATGGGTTAGGACGTAATAATAAATAAAATAAATTAAGAATGTACTAAGTATTTTTTGAAAAAATATTTTATATATATTAATAAAAGTGATTTTTCTTTAATTTCTCTAAAATAGACAAAACTCTTCTTTGGTAATCAAAATTATTTTTGATTAATATAATTACTTTCCTATATTTTAAAAAAATAAAAAGTAAATATTTCTATTGATGTTGCAAAAAATTACTTCTATTCAATATATAAAATAAAAATACTTTTTATGAAGCATTCTTAATACGTTCTTAATTTTTTATTTAATTTTTATTATTTTTTTTGTGAGTTAATAATTTTAATAAAAAAGATAAAAATAAAATTATTTTAAATATTATCATATATTTTTATTAAAATAATTTACTTATTATAATTATGAGCTCGCAAAGGGAGCAATCATTATGTGAGTAAAAGTATATTAAGAAATGAAGTTATTTTAAATATTTCAGTAATTTTAGTTGGTTAACTAACGGTGAAACGGATGAAAAAACTTGTAATAGGTGACGTTTATGGGAATTTTATAAACTTTCCTTCTATCAGTATTCAGTGTTTTCAAAAGCTTCAGGGGATATTTCTGAAAATACCCTTAAAAGTTAAAACGGGGCAATTACATCCAACGGATTGCCCACCTGAAAATTTGGTATATATATATAATTTAAAATATTTAAATTTTATTTTAATAAATAAATTTTATTTAACTAATTTTTAAAAATATATTAATTTAAATATACTATCATTCAGATATCTTATTTAAATTATAAATAATTTATTAAAATTAAATTTAAAACATTCATTTAAATCATATATTTTAAATTTAATTCATCATCATCCTTCGTATTATATTGATAAGTAATAAATATTTAATTTTTATATTAAAAAAAAATCTATCAAAAATTTGAACCTTTACTTAATTTATTTTATTTTTAACAATAAATTCCCCTTCAACCGAAAATTAACACGAGCACGAAATTATTGTTTCGATTATCACCCGCCCACACTATAGGCTTTTGATAATGTAACACTATGAGGATTTATTACTATTAATGCGTGAAAGTTTTCGCACAGGTAGAAGAGCGTTATTTATTTGGGTTAAAGAGAGAGAGGCTCAAGCTCAAAAGTAAAGAATGAGTCTTGTCTTAACCTCTGACCTAACGTTTCAAAGAATCATAAGTTATAAAAAGATCAATAAAATAATAAATAAAATGGAGTAAAATATTTTGAGCTGAGTGGAAAGCGATTTCCAAAGCCAGATAACCATTATTCACAAATAGGTTAGAATACTGTTCATGACTCCCATATATTATTCTTCCTATTCTTTTTCTTTTGTATCCACAATGCAAGGTCAGATAAAAGAGTCCACGAGCCCATTCTAATATTTAAGTCAATAAAGACTAAAGAGTGTACAATATATGGATTCGTAGAGCCTTCTCTTTTTTATTAAAGTTGAGAAAAAAACTCTAGTAGAAAAAGAGAAAACAATATAAATAACAGTGTGAATTGTGAAGAAATTGTAATCAATTATGGTGAGTGTCCTTTTTCTTGTAAGAAAAATATGATTATATAGTAAGACTATATTTGAATTTTATTAATCCAAGTATCTTTGGTTGCCCTAATTTCATTACTTGTCATACAAAAAATATTTTTTATTTTTTATTCTTTGATATGGATTTATGATACTATATGGTATCTTAGGATCGGTTTATTTTATCTTATGCCTGTTTGTGTGTAATATTACATGTTATAATAGATTATTTGAGATTAAATAGTCCGTCTCTTTGTTTTTTGATATACTGAAAATTTTTTTACACTCAATCATTATCGAGGCATCCAATTATATATGAGACTCAAAACCCGCGTTACACTATCAATTATCAAACCCTTACTACCGAGAACCCACATTTTAGCTTAACAAGCATAATGTGGGTTAAATTCACATTTTCGACATACGGACCTCACCTGTCCGTCAGAACAGTAACTCTAATTACTATTCACACTCACCCAACTTCTTTGAAATTATATCTCTAGTTTCCTATGACTTTTCCGACTCCATTACAACTCAAAAAACATTCTTAAACTAAGCGAAATACGATAAATCTACGAAAATGCATACGAAGGAACATATGAATCAAAGTTCATAAAATGCGAAATGGGGTATACAAATGGGTTAAAAACGGAGCTACGACCTTCGTGGTGTAGTCAGTTTCCTTCAATTTGATCCGAAACACTGAAAACCCCAATTTAAGCTCCGAAACCCTAGCTTCACCAACTCGTTTTCGGCGTTTCTCGCCACAAATTGAAACTACCAACACGCTTGAGAGGTTGAATGTGGTATAATGGCGAAGAAAAATCTAAGAAAGAAGGAAAAATGAAATGTGCGTGTGAGTGACAGAGGGAGAACGAAGGAGAAGAAGAAGAGGGGGAGAAAAGAAGAAAAGCT
>JAVXUL010055433.1:0-10431 GCA_035590515.1 Trichilia minutiflora
GGTTTTGTTATGATGAATGTTTTATCTAATGTGCGCACAGATTTCCTAAAAGTATTGGTGACTTGATGTTATTTATAGTATGTTTGGGTGTGTGGATAAATATTGGAAGTCTGACGAAATATTTTTGTGAAAACAGATTTTGTATAAGCCTTACACGCCTACAGGTGATATCCTGTGTTATTGGGTACACCCTGGAGGTCTGTGGCGTTATCACAGGTGGGACTCACGGGTTGGGTCGTGACACTAGGATCAGGGTGTGATAATTTTATTAGTATCAGAATATTTGATTTTTTATTTTTTTATTTATTTGTTTTGAATTTCTTTCATTTTCATCATTTAAGATTTTTAAATTTTGAAAAGTTTGTTGAAATTTTCAGTGACCATAAATTATGTTAGTCATAATTTGATTTAATGATTTGATACAATGATAGTTGAATTACTTGTATAAATATGTCACCATAACTCGAGATAAGGAGGGGTAAGCCTGAAGGAATATTGTGTTTCAGAATAAATCGGAAGACTCATCTCACAGTCCACTTTCTATTTTCGATGAGGAGTGAATTCACGTGGATCCCCTACCATAAACACAGAATCCCGAGGGTAATATGACTTTTCCTTGGTTAGTGTGTACCTTGTATATAATATTTAAGGCCTACTTGCGTACATAATATTTAAGGCCAAACTCAACTTAAGCTTAACCAAAATAGGTTCCCTTGTATAAGCTATTAAGTGTACCTTGTATAGGTACTATAGCCCAAATGGATTATAGGGTTCCTGTAGAGTCATTCAAACTTGTGTAGAGGCTTTATATGTTGATAAAAAAGATAGGCAACTTAGGAGTGTAGCTTTCTCTGGAATCACGGATGTTATAAAAGCAAAATAGGTGGTTAAGAGGGATATAGTAGAATTTGGACAATATGGATTTGTCAGATATAGATAGGTTGAGAGTAGCCATTCAAATACTTGAGAGAACTGCTACTACCTGGTGGTAGAATATGGTGACAAGGCTAAGTGTTAAGCCTATCTAGATTGATTTTCAAAGAGAGTTTTAAAGGAAGTATTTTACCCATTTTTACAGTAATCAAAAGAGAAAATATTTTTTGAATTTGAAATAGATTGTAAAATAATAATAGATTACGAGATTTAATTAAGGGAATTGACAGAGTTCGTTCCAGAGTTTACTAATAAAGAGACACTATATGTTAAATCTGAAGCTAGACAAAACTTAGATATTAAAGATAGAATACCAGTTATTAGTAAATAAAGTTACGAAGAAGTAGTACAATTGGCTTTTTGAGCTGGGCATTAATTAAGGAGAGGAGATGTCATATAAGTTTTCAAAAAAGAAAGGATCACAATATTTTAATATGTTAATCATCAAAGAAAAGTTACAGTAGTAAAGGGTCGAATGGTAACTCGACAATCCTGGGAGTTTCTTCACCTTTCTTTTAAAGAATAATAGTCATCTTAATTTGGAATTACTTCAGGACTTGCTTGTACAGATATATAGTCATCTGGTAAAGAATGATGTTTGAACTATAGGCAGAATCATAATGGACCTTACAGGTTACCTGTCGTATGTTATCATTGTGGTCAAGCTAGGTATATAAAGAATCATTGTCCTAATTTGGGTATACCAAAGATAGATGGTCAGCTAGAACAGAGCCCAGATTTTCTTAACACATAACAAGCAATGACTCGACCATAATTTTTAGGTACTCATCAATCTAGTTCAGGGAACATATCTACTCACCAAGAAAATCAGAGGAATTAATCACGAGTTTAGACTTAGTTTTTATAATGAATTGAGAGTAGACTCAGGCTAATTCAAATGTAATTACAAGTATGGTGATAATCCTTGATCATTTAATATATATTCTAGTTGACCCTAATTTAGATATGTCATTTATTAACATGATATTTACATGACAAACTAATATGAAGCTAGTATCTTTAGAACCAGAGTTGGTTATTCATATGTCAATGGGGCAACGATTGCTTCAGAAAACTATTTTTAAATAGTATGATATTATTGTGAGAGATATTGCTCTTGAAACATATTTGATTTTATTGGGAATCTAGAATTTTGATGTAATCCTAGAAATAGATTGGTTATCTTAGTATCATATTTTAGTGGATTATTTTAGGGAAAAAGTGAATTTTAGAAGGTTGTATGAACCAGAGATTATTTTTATGGATAAGCAAAAGATACTTTCCTCATATATGATATCAGCTATGGCAATCAAGAGATTATTATAGAAGGTGTGTCAGATATATTTGATACATGTAATTGACAGATTGATTTTAAAAGTTAGTTTAGAATAGGTGTCAGTTATTAAGGAATTCTCTGATGTGTTTCCAGAGGAATTGCTTGATTTATAGCTTGATAGAGATTTTAAGTTTGTATTGATCTTATTCTAGGGACGACATTAACTTCGATACCACCCTACTATATAACACTTGTTAAATTGAAAGAACGAAAAATTTTGCTAGAAAATTTGATCAAGAAAAGTTCTATCTAACTAGTGTATCTCCGTAGAGTACACTGGTATTGTATGTGTGAAAAAGAAATATGTTACTATTAAGAATAAGTATCTGTTGTCAAAATTAAAGATCTTTTCATTTAATTGTAGGATGCAAATATTTCCTCTAAGATTGATTTGAGATCGGGATATCACCAGCTAAAAATCGGATAGAATGATGTCCATAAGATTATATTTAGAGCTCGATATGAACATTATAGGTTCTTAACCATGCCTTTTGGGTTAATAAACACACCTGTAGCTTTTAAGGACTTGATAAACTAAGTTTTTTATCCTTATTTATACAAGTTCATTATTGTGTTTATCATTGACAATAGTTATGATGTTTAACACTAATTTCATCTAAATTAAAGTGATATTGTTCTCTTTTAATGATAAATAACAAGTGAGATATTATTAAATATTATTATTTATTATTAAAAAAAGAGTTATAAGCATTCGAATATAATGTTACTTGTTTTTATTTTCGATATTAGATATATAGAATTTTGAGGGATAAAATTCTTTTAAGAGGGTAGAGTTATAAACTCTATTCTATAAAATTAGAGATATTTTGATCATTTTACAGTCAATGGTATTTTATTATTTTTTAAAAAAATACACGTCTAGGCACTAATATTGAGTATTTGACTCTATATCAATGTTTAATAAGTGACTTGAGAAGATTTAAATAAAAATGAACGAGTTTGAAAAGAGTTCCTTTGAGATATCAATTGAACACTCGAGTTTTAAAATAAATTTTTTGCTAATCGAGTAAGATAATTACCAAACAACTTTTTACTATTTAAAAAAAACTCAGAGACAATCAAATAGAAAAAAATCAAAGTGAAATCAGATGTTGAATAATAGAGAAAACAACATCAGAAATAGAGGAAGATAAAAATCGAAAGACAATAAGAACTATAAGAGAGGCATAGGCTAATCGACTATAAAAACTCACCTTCAAATCAATACTGATCTTAGTGTGAGCCCTGTGTCTAGATCCCAAGGGCATATTGACAGCTTTATATGTTTATTGTGCATGCATTTATATTCATCTCGTACATCGTTTATATGTTAGCACGATTTCCTAATTATTTTGAGGATTTGAGATGGTTAAGATAAAGTTTTAAAGTCATAAACATAGGGACCTCAACGTAATTAAATATTAGTTTTATTTTGAGTGAGACCCCAATGATATTTTTTAATTTGAAGAGGATTTAAATGAAATTTTCTATTTTAGCTGGTTCGATCGATCGAATAGGATGATTCGTTCGATCAATATTTTAAGAATTTTCTAAAAAAATATTTAACCTTGGATTCATTCAAACGAGTTGGGATTCGTTCGAACGATAAAATAAAAGCCTCCTGACTTTTCGAAGTGTCAAAGGATTCGTTCGAACGACCCTTGGTTCGTTCGATCGAAGTAGGTAGTTCGTTCGAATAAACTCTAATTCGTTCGATCGAACGACTGCGAAATAACGATTTTTGCCCTCTTTTAGAAGCTTCTTCTTTATATTTCTTAAGTGCAAAATAATAATTATGCCATTTTTCTATAAATAGGGGACTGAGGCCTCCATTCTTCACGTTTTTTTTCTTTCTTCTTCTTCTTCTCTTCTCTCCCTCTCCCTCACGTTTCCTCCTCTTCTCTCCCTAGCCAACACCCAAAACTTCCTGCATTTTTTATTTTTCACTATCCTTCACCCACATTTCTCATTTTAACTTCATAGGAGCGTCAATTTGACGTTAGAAGAATAGAAAACGAGTTTAGAGAGCTAGGATTTCAGGAGCTATTTTAGAGTTTTTTGACATCTGAGCAGAATCGAAGCAAACAATGATACCACGAGATAACTAGTGACATTTCGTAACTATTCGTACTTTTCATTTCGTAATGTGAAAATTTTTTATAATATTTATCCGAAGGATTTTTACCATTTTATCGTATGCATTTGGGTTTTTACACGTTAGTCAGATTGTAAAAAGGTTGGGTAAATTATTAGGTGGCTAAAAACGAGAATTTAGAAAATTTGATTAGGTGTGAACAGTAATTGGGTTACTATTTCGATGGATAGGTGGGGTCTACTTGTCAAAATCATAAAATTGAGTTAAAATATGTTAGTTTAGCTATAATATGGGTTTGTAGTGATAGAGAATTGATAATAGAATGTATATCAAGGATTTAGTCGATTTCGCGTATTAACCGATCATAAAGCCTGAGCTAGCATGCATACGATTCTTATTCGTAGTCTAGAAATATATATTAAGATGTTTTGAATTTATGTGATTAGGCAACAATACGCGATTGAGGAATCATTGATGATTTAGGCGATGTTTTGAATTATTGATGATTATTGTGAATTATTTCAATATTGAGATATATATTGGTGATGACGGTTATGAGGGCTGAGTTTATTGACTATAGCTACAGGGTGTGGTAGCCTAGAGTCGGCTTGATAGAGAGGTTGCCTAGGTGAATGGAGGCTTCACAAGTGGGGGTGGGTTATGGTGTTATATTATTATATTAGAGTTATGATTTGACCACCTGTGAGTCTCATCGGGATAGTCACGATTGCCACCACGTGACTGCTCGAGGCAAACGTTAGGGGTGGGTATATTTTTTATTAAACTATGCATTATTTTATTCTTTGCATTCAAAAATAAATTTTTTATAAATTAGCATTATTTTTATCTGTATATAAAACCCACTGACGATCTCGAGATACCCAAGACCAGGATAATCGTCGGGAAAGGTAGCCAACCCAATAATTTTCTATATACATATCAAAGTTTTCAAACTAAATCAAATATTTTAGCATCATATTTGTTTTATAATGTTTGCTAGTTATGCTTTTCTTTTCTATTTTTGAAATGAATGTAGTTTGTTTTAATATTTAGTTCACTTACGGAGTATACTCCCGTATACTCACCCCCATCACTTTCCGATTTTAGGTCTAATCTGTTAGCAACTCGCTCGCTGATGGTAATTCTTCACTCAGTAGGGTTTCTAGTCTATTGGAGATGTAATTTGTTTTAAACTTGTTTTTATTTTCTATGTATTGAAAACATATTTGTAAACCATTTTTAATTCTATACCTATCTATTTGAAATTTTTATATATTCAAATACCTTGATGAATGATTTATGGAATGATTGAAATACTTATATAGAAGTGTTTGTGGTTTATTAATTTATCCTGAGAAGTTCGGGTGATAAGAAAGGACTTTTAAAAGTGTTTTAAATGTGTGAATTTCAAAATAGATTTTATAAAGGCCTTATAGGTTATTAGGGTGTATTCTAGGTGACTGAATACATCCTGGGAATCTATGACGATTGTCACATATAGGACCCTCAGGTTGAGGTATGACACTTAATGCTAGTTCTAGTTATCTGGGGGTGATTAGTACTAGGTATGACATTGATTATAGGATCGATTTTGGTTTTCCCTCTTTAAATGGTATCGGTTTTTCCATTTTTCCTCTAAAAAGTCTCTTTTGGCATCTAAACCTTTTTGTTTTCTTCTTTTCCTTTGAAGACACTTTTGTAAATTTGTTAGGCTTTATATATATGTGTACAAAGGGAAACGATCATTTTTTCTCCCTGTTTCCTTCTTCTTCCCTGATCCTCTCCTACTCTCTGTTTTTGCCCCCTCTCATTTCTCTCTGATTTCTTTCTTTTTCTATCGATTAAATTACTATTTCGTACTAAAAATCATAATAACTTCATTAGTTCACCAATAAATAAGTTTTATTTCATTGATTTGACTAAAAAGCTTTAACTTGTATAATTTGATAAATTTGAATTTTTAGGATTTGTTTATATAAGAAATTTAGTTCTAATAATAGAAATTCGACTTAAATTGTGTTATTTAGAGTATAAAGTATGTATAATTATGATTAGATAATCAAAAATTTTGAATTAGATTAAAGGGTATTAATTTAGCAATGAGTAAAGTTACTGTGTAGATTAGGTTTTATTGTGTATTAAATTTTTTTATGAAATTGTGATAAATTGAGTTGAAAATGTCAATTATGATGTGTATATCGAATTATGATATGGTTATAGGATTTCATTATTGAAAATCGGATAAATTATTGAAAAACTGTGTTTAATAATGAATAGATGTCGATTTATTAAAATGTGAAATTCATGGGTATAATTATGCATGTAGAATTATATTGATATTCTTCAAGATTAAGAGATTGAATAATCGCATCGAATAAGAAATTCAAGGTAGATAACGTAATAGGTATACAGATGCATTATTCATTGTATAATCCGTTTATATTATGAGAAAAAGTTGTCAAACCATATATACGAATATTCATGGCACGAGAGATTTAGATCAAATATCTTTGCTGCGAGAAAGGTATCATAAGAGTAATTCTCTATCTCAGAATAGTGAGTGGACCTCTTAAAATGTTTTTCATTTATTTCAAAAATATTTTATGAAACTTATATGTTTTCAAATATTTTAGGAAGATAGAAATTTATTATATGATTCGGATTTTGTATATAAACCCATGTATGAATTATGATGGTTTTATGGCATGATTTTATGAAGTCTATGAGATTAATGTATTTTGATAAAATTAGAAATAATTTGTATGTGATTGAGGCCAAGAGGCTAGTTATGGGTTTATCATGTCAAAATTGATTTATATTATTATAAAATGATTTTAAGAATGGTATATGCATAAGAGGATTTCATTCAAATTCGAAAATGCTGATCTTTTGAACGATATTGGTATAATATGGTTGGAAAGCCAATGTTATCTGAATATTGATGGTTTTGGCCTTACGTATCAATGTTATTAATTTTGGTCTTATGAACCATTGTTATTAATTTTGACTTTGTAAGCTATTGTTATTAACTTTGATTTTGTGAGCCATTGTTTTTAATTTTGGTCTTGTAAGCCATGGTTGATGATTTGGGCCTTATAAGCCGATATATATTGTATATAAAACCTTGAGGGTGAAAATATGATCATTATAGATGAGATACATGCCATGTTTCAATAAACCTAAGGGTGGTGATATAGTTATTGTAAATAGGATATAGTCTATAACTCAAAGGTCCCAAAGAGGATATGGTTATTATATATAAGATACATATTATGATCCAATAGTTTCAAAGAGGATATGTTCATAATAGATAGGATACAGGCCATGTTTCAATAGTCCCAAAGAGGATAGTATGCTATTACACTTTTACTTCTATTAGTTATGGATTATCTTATAGTTGAAAGAGGTGGATGTAATCTAATAGACTGAAAGAAAATGATTATTGATTTTATGATGATCATGGATTATATAAATATAGATTTTGATTTGGGATTTGATAATGATCATTAATATGATATTTAAACCAGTGAAGGTCAAGTAAGGTTTGATGATCCCAAAAGTATTTAAGTGTTTTTAATGATGCCAAATTTAATGTGTAATGATGTAATTATGTCAAAATTGATTTACTTGGACAAATATTCTTCACTTGATCTTGTTTGGAAAGGAATGTTTATTCAGGTTTAAAAAGTGAAGACAAAAGTGTTAAGAATCGAAGATTTAGAGAAAACATGTCGACACCCTTAATAGACATTTTGACACGTTTGTGACGGAGACACTCAAGCTTACGTGAGAATATGTCGACATCTTTGATAAAGGTATCGATACCTTTGACCTGAAGAAATCTGGAGAAGATGATACGTCAAAATATATCGACACCTTAGACCAAGGTATCGACACCTTCACTTTGAGACATATAAACATGTCAACACCTTTGAAAAACATATTGACACCTATGGCAGATTCAAGATTGTAATGGCTAGTTATTCACATTAAATGCGTGAAATAACTACAGAATCAGAAAGCCGTTGAAGCAAATAAATGAAGATATAAATAACAATCATTTTACATTGAAGAATAAGAATTGTATGGTAAAAAGAATATCAGAGAACAATATCACTTCATTCATTCTCATTCATTCATTGTCGATTAATTTTAAGAGAGAGAATATCATAGAACAATATCACTTCATTATGTTAAAATTGATTTATATAGACAAATTCTTCACTCAATCTTGTTTCGAAAGGAATATTCATTTCAGATTTAAAAAGTGAAGACAAAAGTGTTAAGAATCGAAGATTTAGAGAAAATGTGTCGACACCCTTGACAGATATTTTGACACGTTTGTGACAGAGACACTCGAGCCTACGTGAGAATATGTTGACACCTTTGATAAAGGTATCGACACTTTTGACCTGAAGAAATCTAGAGAAGATGATATGTTAAAATGTATCGACACCTTCACTCTAAGACATTTAAACATGTCAACACCTTTGAAGAACATATCGACACCTTTGGCAGATTCAAGATTGTAATGGCTAGTTCTTCGTATTAAATGTATGAAATAACTATAGAATCAGAAAGTCATTGAAGCAAGTAAATGAAGATATAAATAGTAATTATTTTGCATTGAAGAATAAGAATTGTGTGGCAAAAAGAATATCAGAGAACAATATCACTTCATTCATTCTCGTTCATTCATTGTCAATCAATTTTAAGATAGAGAAAATCATATACTGAATTAAAAACTCATTTTTTAAGAGAACTCTCGTGTTTTAAAATATTCAGTGCTATTTCTTTGGGTTTAACTTCACCTGGTAAAGAAGTTTGTATTTGGGTTCAACTTCACCCGTTATAAAAAGTATTTTGTAAGGTTACCTGTCATTGTTAAGAAAGAGATTGTAAGTTAGGATTCTTTTGTCCCATACTTAAATAAGAATTAGTGATACCTCAAATTCAAGGGACTGAACCGAGAAAAGTGGACGTAGACTGGTTATCAAACCACTATAAAATTATTTGTGTTTATATTGAATTATTTCTCTCTCTACACCTGCACTTTCTACAAAACATTTACGTCATTCATTCATTGTATTGAAATTTCTTCACCAAAAATTTTATCATTTAATTTTTATTTTTGTCATATCACCAATTCACCTCCCTCTTGGGTGATATTCACTGGGACTTTAAGGTTTTCTTATTATGATATATTGAATTGATTTGCTTCTGATGGTTATTTTATAGAAAATGATAATTTTATTGAATTTTATGATCATTGTTTTGGATTTACATGTTGAATTGAATTTGTGATAAAGATATCATATATAATAATGTAATTGTTGATATATGTTTCTATGCTACATTTATGTCATGAATGGGATAGTTTAATGTTGATTATTTTAGCTTTATAAAGAGAATAATGATAAACTTGCTTGTGTGACTAAAGAGTTTAAATTATTTTGTATGTTAACTCACTGAGTATTCTCTAATACTCATCATTTTTTCTCATATTTTAAGATAATGCAGTTGTGTGCAAGGCAGAATCAAGTATATCAAAGTTTTTAATGTAAAATTTTAAGTACTTGACTCATTTTCATGTCTTGATCAACTAAGCATAATTGTACTAAATAATTTTATTTATTTTACTCAATCAAGTTTATATTAAAATAAGATGTATTTGTATTTTCAGTTTGACACCAATGAATGATGTTGATTTGTATTTTGATTTGAAAAATATTGAATTGATTTTTATTTGGATTTTTTTGGATTTATGTTTATGGTTTGATTTGATTTGAAAATGAATTTAAAGTATTGTGTGTTCTTGAGATGTATTTTAAGTTAATAGAATGTACTTCTTGGACTTACAGTGATTACAACATGTACTGATTCTTTAGATTAAGGCATGACACGATACCCTACGTGACTATCTGTAATATCTCATATCTCGATTCAGGGGTAGTTAAGTAAATAGAAATAATCTAAGGGTATTTTGGTATTTTTGCTATAGTTACTGTAGCAGTATTCGAATTCGTATTGGTTGGTACCGAATGAAAGCTTGTAATATCTAGATGAT
>JAVXUL010055444.1:0-10430 GCA_035590515.1 Trichilia minutiflora
TTAGTTATATATTTGTTATTATCCATTAATTTTGATTAATGAATTGAATTAGTTTTTCAGATACTAGCCTATGGTTATGTTACATGTGTATAGCTATATGTTTATAATGATTCATTTTTGCTTTTTAATAAAAATCAACCAATAACTATATTGTTTAGTTCTATACACGTTGGAACTCTTTTGTGAATTGGAATTCATTATTCTTCTTCAACCTTCAGCTATGGTGGAAAAAAAAGAAACCATGATTATGTTTGTTTTCTTCATTTTTCCATAAAACAACTATAGAAAAAGAAAGAGAAAAAGGAAGATAGAAATTGAAAAATGGTTTTCTTGAATTTCTAATCTTCTATGCAAGTATGTATGTTGGTTTTCTAAGTATAGAAAACCAAGAAATAGCTTAATGAAGCTATATGATATCTAAGTTTTCATAAGGTTTCATTGAAACCTTTGTAAGCATATTAGTGTGTGCAAGCTTTAGAGGCAAGTGGGAGACTATTTGCTACATTCCAAGAAAAGACCTAAAGGTAAAAATATTGCCTTAATTGATTAAATGTTTAATTATATAGAAAAATAAAAAAAAAGTGTATAAGTGTACCAATAGATGATCCTAGGATGTTAAGCATGCCTTAACAACTTACAAATGGTATCAGAGCCTAAGTTTTTGGTTGTTATGTATGCTTTGATATTGGACGATGCTGATGTATTCATATGGGATTGAATAATGACTTTGTTGGTTACGATTTAAGTAGTTTAGGTAGTGGAATTCTATGTTATTATAAGGATAGCAATATGGAATATGTTAATTGATTGATAAATTTGATTTATGGATTAATATGCAATAAGCATGTTAAGTGTATTAATATTGATTAATATGTGTTAATATGTTTATGTGTGTTGGAAATGTGTTTTGACACATTTGACATGTTACAACTGAATGAAAAATGCAAATTGGTGCAAAATGTCCATAATGAGAGTAATATTAGAACATTTTGTATTTGATTTTGATTAAATTGATTTTTCACATTTATGGACATGTTTAAATGTGTTTGACATGTTGGAGGATGTGTTGGATATATTTTAGAAGTGTTTTGATTTGATAAAATTTAAAAAAATTTGGAAATTTGTAAAAATAGGCCGAAAAACAGGGTACAAGAGGCCCCTGTTGAGTGTGCGCAGTGTGTATGTGTGACATACACCCGTCTGCCTACTAGCAGACATGCTCATAGTGCACAAGCAGTTGGCACGTGAGGCACACATCACGCCCTACCCACGCCCACCTAACCCTGCCCTAAGTTATTTTATCGTAAAATGCTTTTTGGACTCTCGAATGTGTCCCGACTTGATTTTTTAAGTGCTATTGATCCTAAATTATTAGATTTGTTTGTATTTTTCACAATTCAAGTCAAAACCACCAAATTCTGATGAGGGTTATTTTGGTAATTTATCCCATAAGGAACTAATTGCAAGTTTCAAAAAGTTTAAAAAATTTTCCTATAATTATTAATAATTATTTTAATATATTTCCAAGCCACAAGTCTCAAAAATAACCAATTTAATTAGTGTTTTCTATTACCAAAAAATAAATTTTTAAAATTTTAATTTTCGGACTCGAACTTGTTCTGATTGAATAGAAAGGTTACTTTATATTAAAATTAAATAGAATGATGATTTTACATTTCTTTTAATCATTCTATAATTAATAGAATTCTACTGGGAGTAATTTTATGAACATATGTCAACATACAATATAATAAATTAATTGTTAATTCATTTATAACATAATAAATTAATTATTAATTTATTAAAAATGATTTGATCATTCTGTGATAAATTTGGATTTAAACTTGATATCTTTTAATTGTTAAATGATATAGAATTTAAATCCTATTACTGAATAAAATGAGACTGAAATAAAATCTTCCTTAATGCAATATTAGGCTCAAACATTCCAATGCAGTCAATAGGTTATAGGCATTTTGATAGGGTAACCGAATGACTGTCAGGTAAGGGTCCTCATAGGGTGTTGTAATTTATTTGACTGGTTTCTTTATAGGGTGTGTTGGATTTCCAATAACTGTTAGGTGAAGGGTCTAATTACTTCCCTATTTATGAAAGCGCATTAAGTCTAGCCTAAATAGGTTGAGGCACTAATAACTGTCAAGTGAGGTGTTGAGATCTAGAGGTTGATTGATTATATCTTGTAACACATTACAAAGAGAAATGTGTTTCTAACTTATTGAGCTTATTCACCAATAACTGTCGGGTGAGATTTTATAAGTTTAATAAGAACTTGATCACCCACTAAAATTTATAATACAATTTTGATTGTATTAATCGAGAGAGTACTATTTTAAACAAAGTAGTGGGAGCTTTATTTGGTTTAAAGTCTAAAACTGAATAGATTGATATATACACTCATATACATATTAATGTATTTGTTTTTCAGCAGATTTATATTATTTGAAATTGATTAAGTGATATCCATTTGATGTATTCTATTCTGTTACTAAAATCCTTGATAATAATAAAATTATTAGACCTAATTTTAGGGTTTGGTAAAAGAATTATATAATTATTCTAGATTCTGAATAGGTAGACTATATGAGTAGCAAAAAAATATCCCCAAATCCTTTTTGATGATGTTACATGAAAAGAGAGAGACCTTAAAGAAATGGATGGATAATAATCTTATAGTAAGATTATATATAAGCTGGCATCGATGAGTGCTGACTTACAGGGACAATATGAGGACATAGAAGTTGTCTTAGAAATTTATCTCTCTTTCTGGAGATGGTTAAGTGGAGTTAATCTTATGAAGACGATTAACGTAATAGAGTAATATGATGCCTTTGGGTTTTCCAAGGAACTTTGCACTGTAGACGAATTTGATCCTTCAATAGCTCCCACCTGTCTTCGACTAGTTTGTTACTAATTTTTATTTGAACAAGCTGGAGCATTCTTTTCCTGAATTAATAAAAGAAATGTGTTCTTGTTATAAGATAGTTATACAATCAAAGAAAAAGGGTAAGAGAAAAGGTAAATAGGTTATCAGAAATCAAATCAATGATAAGTGTCCTCATTGTAAGAAGCTCAGCCATTGGAGGAATAATTATCCTTTATACCTAATGTGATTGAGATAGAAGAAAAAAATAGGAATGCTTTCTGGTCATGTTATTGAAACTAAAATAAGTGTTATTTTAGATTCTCATTCCTGGATTATTAATTCAGTAGTCACCTTACATATTTGTATGCCGTTATAAGATATTCACAGTAAGCAATTACTGGAGAAAAGTGCGATAACACTAAAGATGGCAAATGGAATAATTGTTATTATCACATATTCAAGAAACCTACAGACTTGTTTTAAGATCAGGCTATGTTTTTGTACTGTAAAAAACTATATATTTTGATACAGCCAATAAAATATTTTATCCATCGATCAAATATATAAACTAGGTTACACTTTTAATTTTGATGGATATAAATGTGAGCCCCGTGTCTATAACCCAAAGACATAATAGTAATTTTATCTTTTTACTATACATTCAATTGCCTCCATCTCACACACCGTTAACATATCAACACAATTTTATAATTATTTTGGGGATTTGAGTTTGTTAAGATAGAGATTTAAAGTCGTAAATGTAAGGAACTCAATGATATTAAATGTTAGTTTTATTTTGAGTGGGATCCCAACGATATTTTCCAAATTTAGAGAGAACTCAAGTGAGAATCGCCATTTTTGGCAGGTTCGATCGATCGAATAGCTTGGTTCATTCGATCGGTATTTGGTTGACTCCCTGAAAAAGTTGGACATTTCATTCGTTCGAACAAATAGGGGATTGAAGGAGTCATTGGTTCATCCGAAGTGTTGGTTCGTTCAAACAAAAAAGGATTCGTTCGACCGACAAACTTTAAGTCCCTTGACTTTTGGGGACATCAAAGGATTCATTCGAATGAACCCTAGTTTGTGCGATCGAAGTGGTTAATTCGTTCGAACGAACTTCAATTCTTTCGAATGAACTTCAATTTGTTTGATCAAATCGACGTGAAATGATGAATTTGCCATCTTCTAGAAGCTTCTCCTTAAGAAAGCTTAAGGGTAAAAAGGGATTGAGGCTCGTTTTCCCCTCATTTTTCCCTCCTCTTCTCCTTTCCTCCTCCCACACGATGTTCTCTCCCTCTTTGTCTCTTTAAATTTTATCACATTTTGCCAAATCTTCAATTTCTCATCACTAATCATTGATATTCCCCGCATCTAACTTTTTGGGAGCATTAATTTAGCGGTAGAAACACAAGATTGAAAATGGGCATATAGGGTTTCGGGAGAAGATTTTTGGGTTTTTCAACTTCTGAGCAAAATCGACGAAAACCAACGATACCACGAGATTCGTAGCATCATTTCTAATCTATTTGCATATTTTATTTTGCGTTTTATCATTTTTTGTTCATATGGATTTTACTGTTCATTCAGGGGGATTTCGGCTAGATTTATCGCATACATTTAGGTTTTATGCATTAATTAAGCTATAATGAAGTCGAATAACCCATTAGGAAGTTGAAAATATAATTTTGAAGATTTTGGTTTGGTGTAAACAGTAATCAGGGTTACTGTTCTGATAGGTGTGTGGGGTCTACAGGTTTAAATTGCAAAATTGAGTCGAATTATACTAGTATAGCTGCAATGTGGGTTCGTGGTAGAAATGTATAGATAAATAGACAAGTAATAAGGGTTTTATCCATTTTCGCATATTATCTGATTTTAGAAAACACTCGAGGTTAGCATGCATTGCATACATATAAGTCTTATTTGAGGTTTAGGAGTGTATATTGATAAGTTATAGTATATGTGATTAGGCCATGGAGTGCGAATGAGGAATCCACATACCGAGCTGAGGAACGAAGGGAGTTAAGGAGTGTATACCCTTTCTAAGTTGTGAGTGGATAATTTTTTGCTTTTATTGTTTTAATATAAGTTTTGGAATATTTAAAATGGTTATGAATGCTTTTATAAACAATCATGCTTATTTTCTTGCTTATGCAAATGTGTATTTATTTATGTGTTTTTATATAAATTTTGATATGAGATATGATGTGTATAATGGATTTGAATTGGTGGGTGTTTATATTTTGCATGAATAATGGCCGTGGGCCAATTTTTGATATGTTTATATTTTAATGATGTTTATATATATATATATATATATAAATATATATATATTTATATATATATATATATATATAAACATCATTAAAATATAAACATATCAAAAATTGGCCCACGGCCATTATTCATGCAAAATATAAACACCCACCAATTCAAATCCATTATACACATCATATCTCATATCAAAATTTATATAAAAACACATAAATAAATACACATTTGCATAAGCAAGAAAATAAGCATGATTGTTTATAAAAGCATTCATAACCATTTTAAATATTCCAAAACTTATATTAAAACAATAAAAGCAAAAAATTATCCACTCACAACTTAGAAAGGGTATACACTCCTTAACTCCCTTCGTTCCTCAGCTCGGTATGTGGATTCCTCATTCGCACTCCATGGCCTAATCACATATACTATAACTTATCAATATACACTCCTAAACCTCAAATAAGACTTATATGTATGCAATGCATGCTAACCTCGAGTGTTTTCTAAAATCAGATAATATGCGAAAATGGATAAAACCCTTATTACTTGTCTATTTATCTATACATTTCTACCACGAACCCACATTGCAGCTATACTAGTATAATTCGACTCAATTTTGCAATTTAAACCTGTAGACCCCACACACCTATCAGAACAGTAACCCTGATTACTGTTTACACCAAACCAAAATCTTCAAAATTATATTTTCAACTTCCTAATGGGTTATTCGACTTCATTATAGCTTAATTAATGCATAAAACCTAAATGTATGCGATAAATCTAGCCGAAATCCCCCTGAATGAACAGTAAAATCCATATGAACAAAAAATGATAAAACGCAAAATAAAATATGCAAATAGATTAGAAATGATGCTACGAATCTCGTGGTATCGTTGGTTTTCGTCGATTTTGCTCAGAAGTTGAAAAACCCAAAAATCTTCTCCCGAAACCCTATATGCCCATTTTCAATCTTGTGTTTCTACCGCTAAATTAATGCTCCCAAAAAGTTAGATGCGGGGAATATCAATGATTAGTGATGAGAAATTGAAGATTTGGCAAAATGTGATAAAATTTAAAGAGACAAAGAGGGAGAGAACATCGTGTGGGAGGAGGAAAGGAGAAGAGGAGGGAAAAATGAGGGGAAAACGAGCCTCAATCCCTTTTTACCCTTAAGCTTTCTTAAGGAGAAGCTTCTAGAAGATGGCAAATTCATCATTTCACGTCGATTTGATCAAACAAATTGAAGTTCATTCGAAAGAATTGAAGTTCGTTCGAACGAATTAACCACTTCGATCGCACAAACTAGGGTTCATTCGAATGAATCCTTTGATGTCCCCAAAAGTCAAGGGACTTAAAGTTTGTCGGTCGAACGAATCCTTTTTTGTTTGAACGAACCAACACTTCGGATGAACCAATGACTCCTTCAATCCCCTATTTGTTCGAACGAATGAAATGTCCAACTTTTTCAGGGAGTCAACCAAATACCGATCGAATGAACCAAGCTATTCGATCGATCGAACCTGCCAAAAATGGCGATTCTCACTTGAGTTCTCTCTAAATTTGGAAAATATCGTTGGGATCCCACTCAAAATAAAACTAACATTTAATATCATTGAGTTCCTTACATTTACGACTTTAAATCTCTATCTTAACAAACTCAAATCCCCAAAATAATTATAAAATTGTGTTGATATGTTAACGGTGTGTGAGATGGAGGCAATTGAATGTATAGTAAAAAGATAAAATTACTATTATGTCTTTGGGTTATAGACACGGGGCTCACATTTATATCCATCAAAATTAAAAGTGTAACCTAGTTTATATATTTGATCGATGGATAAAATATTTTATTGGCTGTATCAAAATATATAGTTTTTTACAGTACAAAAACATAGCCTGATCTTAAAACAAGTCTGTAGGTTTCTTGAATATGTGATAATAACAATTATTCCATTTGCCATCTTTAGTGTTATCGCACTTTTCTCCAGTAATTGCTTACTGTGAATATCTTATAACGGCATACAAATATGTAAGGTGACTACTGAATTAATAATCCAGGAATGAGAATCTAAAATAACACTTATTTTAGTTTCAATAACATGACCAGAAAGCATTCCTATTTTTTTCTTCTATCTCAATCACATTAGGTATAAAGGATAATTATTCCTCCAATGGCTGAGCTTCTTACAATGAGGACACTTATCATTGATTTGATTTCTGATAACCTATTTACCTTTTCTCTTACCCTTTTTCTTTGATTGTATAACTATCTTATAACAAGAACACATTTCTTTTATTAATTCAGGAAAAGAATGCTCCAGCTTGTTCAAATAAAAATTAGTAACAAACTAGTCGAAGACAGGTGGGAGCTATTGAAGGATCAAATTCGTCTACAGTGCAAAGTTCCTTGGAAAACCCAAAGGCATCATATTACTCTATTACGTTAATCGTCTTCATAAGATTAACTCCACTTAACCATCTCCAGAAAGAGAGATAAATTTCTAAGACAACTTCTATGTCCTCATATTGTCCCTGTAAGTCAGCACTCATCGATGCCAGCTTATATATAATCTTACTATAAGATTATTATCCATCCATTTCTTTAAGGTCTCTCTCTTTTCATGTAACATCATCAAAAAGGATTTGGGGATATTTTTTTGCTACTCATATAGTCTACCTATTCAGAATCTAGAATAATTATATAATTCTTTTACCAAACCCTAAAATTAGGTCTAATAATTTTATTATTATCAAGGATTTTAGTAACAGAATAGAATACATCAAATGGATATCACTTAATCAATTTCAAATAATATAAATCTGCTGAAAAACAAATACATTAATATGTATATGAGTGTATATATCAATCTATTCAGTTTTAGACTTTAAACCAAATAAAGCTCCCACTACTTTGTTTAAAATAGTACTCTCTCGATTAATACAATCAAAATTGTATTATAAATTTTAGTGGGTGATCAAGTTCTTATTAAACTTATAAAATCTCACCCGACAGTTATTGGTGAATAAGCTCAATAAGTTAGAAACACATTTCTCTTTGTAATGTGTTACAAGATATAATCAATCAACCTCTAGATCTCAACACCTCACTTGACAGTTATTAGTGCCTCAACCTATTTAGGCTAGACTTAATGCGCTTTCATAAATAGGGAAGTAATTAGACCCTTCACCTAACAGTTATTGGAAATCCAACACACCCTATAAAGAAACCAGTCAAATAAATTACAACACCCTATGAGGACCCTTACCTGACAGTCATTCGGTTACCCTATCAAAATGCCTATAACCTATTGACTGCATTGGAATGTTTGAGCCTAATATTGCATTAAGGAAGATTTTATTTCAGTCTCATTTTATTCAGTAATAGGATTTAAATTCTATATCATTTAACAATTAAAAGATATCAAGTTTAAATCCAAATTTATCACAGAATGATCAAATCATTTTTAATAAATTAATAATTAATTTATTATGTTATAAATGAATTAACAATTAATTTATTATATTGTATGTTGACATATGTTCATAAAATTACTCCCAGTAGAATTCTATTAATTATAGAATGATTAAAAGAAATGTAAAATCATCATTCTATTTAATTTTAATATAAAGTAACCTTTCTATTCAATCAGAACAAGTTCGAGTCCGAAAATTAAAATTTTAAAAATTTATTTTTTGGTAATAGAAAACACTAATTAAATTGGTTATTTTTGAGACTTGTGGCTTGGAAATATATTAAAATAATTATTAATAATTATAGGAAAATTTTTTAAACTTTTTGAAACTTGCAATTAGTTCCTTATGGGATAAATTACCAAAATAACCCTCATCAGAATTTGGTGGTTTTGACTTGAATTGTGAAAAATACAAACAAATCTAATAATTTAGGATCAATAGCACTTAAAAAATCAAGTCGGGACACATTCGAGAGTCCAAAAAGCATTTTACGATAAAATAACTTAGGGCAGGGTTAGGTGGGCGTGGGTAGGGCGTGATGTGTGCCTCACGTGCCAACTGCTTGTGCACTATGAGCATGTCTGCTAGTAGGCAGACGGGTGTATGTCACACATACACACTGCGCACACTCAACAGGGGCCTCTTGTACCCTGTTTTTCGGCCTATTTTTACAAATTTCCAAATTTTTTTAAATTTTATCAAATCAAAACACTTCTAAAATATATCCAACACATCCTCCAACATGTCAAACACATTTAAACATGTCCATAAATGTGAAAAATCAATTTAATCAAAATCAAATACAAAATGTTCTAATATTACTCTCATTATGGACATTTTGCACCAATTTGCATTTTTCATTCAGTTGTAACATGTCAAATGTGTCAAAACACATTTCCAACACACATAAACATATTAACACATATTAATCAATATTAATACACTTAACATGCTTATTGCATATTAATCCATAAATCAAATTTATCAATCAATTAACATATTCCATATTGCTATCCTTATAATAACATAGAATTCCACTACCTAAACTACTTAAATCGTAACCAACAAAGTCATTATTCAATCCCATATGAATACATCAGCATCGTCCAATATCAAAGCATACATAACAACCAAAAACTTAGGCTCTGATACCATTTGTAAGTTGTTAAGGCATGCTTAACATCCTAGGATCATCTATTGGTACACTTATACACTTTTTTTTTATTTTTCTATATAATTAAACATTTAATCAATTAAGGCAATATTTTTACCTTTAGGTCTTTTCTTGGAATGTAGCAAATAGTCTCCCACTTGCCTCTAAAGCTTGCACACACTAATATGCTTACAAAGGTTTCAATGAAACCTTATGAAAACTTAGATATCATATAGCTTCATTAAGCTATTTCTTGGTTTTCTATACTTAGAAAACCAACATACATACTTGCATAGAAGATTAGAAATTCAAGAAAACCATTTTTCAATTTCTATCTTCCTTTTTCTCTTTCTTTTTCTATAGTTGTTTTATGGAAAAATGAAGAAAACAAACATAATCATGGTTTCTTTTTTTTCCACCATAGCTGAAGGTTGAAGAAGAATAATGAATTCCAATTCACAAAAGAGTTCCAACGTGTATAGAACTAAACAATATAGTTATTGGTTGATTTTTATTAAAAAGCAAAAATGAATCATTATAAACATATAGCTATACACATGTAACATAACCATAGGCTAGTATCTGAAAAACTAATTCAATTCATTAATCAAAATTAATGGATAATAACAAATATATAACTAA
>JAVXUL010055455.1:0-10430 GCA_035590515.1 Trichilia minutiflora
TATTTTGAAAAAATTTATTAAATATAAATATAAAATTATAAAAAAATTATTTTATAATACTTTATACTACTATTTTTAAATTTAATTTTTAAAATTTATTATGAACCCCGTGTTTAGACCTTGATGGTATAATTGTAATTTTACATATTCACTGTTCCTGCATTTGCATCTCTCATGTATATTGATGGCTCATCAGTATAGTTTTTGGGATTAAATTTGATATTTTTATTGGTTAGGAAGAGTTTGAGAGTGTAAACTTTGGGACCCTATTAGTAATTTTTAAGATTTGAGATGACTCAAATGAGAATTATCATTTTGACAAGTTCGATTGATCGAACAGCTTAGTTTGTTCGACCGACAGTTGGACAACTCCCAGGAAAAAATTAAACATATTATTCGTTCGAACGAATAGGGGATTCGTTCGACAGAATTGGACTTCATTCGACCGAGGAAGTTATTCATTCAGCTGAAGTATTGGTTCATTCAAACGAAGGGGGATTCGTTCGACTGGTAAACTTGGAGTCCCTTGACTTTTTGGGACGTCGAAGGACTTGTTGGAACGAACCCTGGTTCATTCGATCGAAGTAGTTAATTCATTCGAATGAATTTTGATTCGTTCGATCAATTCAGTACGAAATAACGATTTTTTCTTCTTCTAGAAGCTTCTCCTTAAGAAAATTTAAGGATAAAATGGTAATTTCACCCTCAAGTTATAAAAAGGGGACTGAGCCCCAGTTTTTGTCGTTCTTCTCCCTTCTCCCTCTTCTTTCCCTCTCACATTCACTTCCTCTCTGTCTTCTTCATCTCTCACTCACATTTCATCAAATTTTCAATTTTCCACCACCTGTCATCCACATTCGTCGCGTCTAACTCCCTGGGAGCTTCAATTTAACGGTAGAAATGCAGGAATCAAAAGGAAGAGTTAGGGTTTTGGGAAGAAAATTTGCGGTTTTTTGACTTTCGAGCAAACCGACGAAAACTAGCAATACCACAAGGTTCATAGCATCCTTTCTAACCTATTTGTGTATTTTATTTTGCGTTTTATCAATTTTTGTTTGTATAAATTTTACTGTTCATCCGGAGGAATTTTGGCTAGATTATCGCGAATATTTAGGTTTTATGTGTTAATTAGGTTGTAGTTATAGTGAAGCTGGGTAACTCGTTAGGAAGCTGAAAATATAATTTCGAGGATTTTGGTTTGATGTGAATAGTAATCAAAATTACTATTCTGACGAGTGTGTGGGGCCCACTTATCATAATCATAAAATCGAGTCAAAAATACTAGTACAGCTACAATGTGAATTCGTGTCGATAATACATGGGTAATTAGACGAATAACGAGGGTTTTAACTGATTTTGTGTATTATCCGATTTTAGAAAAAACCTGGGTTAGAATGCATTGCACGTATACAAGTCACTTATGTATTTTGGAATGCTTATTGATATATATTTGGATACTTTTGTGTAGACAATGATACACAAGCGAGGTATCCACGTGACATGCTAAGAAACAATGAAAACTAGGGAGTGTATACCCTCCCTAAGTAGTGAGTAGATACTTTTATATTTTCAATGTTTTAAAATGACTTTTGATGCTCATATATATATATATATATATATATATATATATATATTGATCCTTTATGAATAATGCTCTTGTACGTTTATTTTATGACCGGAGGGCTGAATGATTTTTATTTAGTTTGTTGACCTATATGTGTTATATGTGAATGATGGTCATTGAGCCAGTTTTTAAACATGCTTTGCTTTGATATTGATACGGCCAGTGGGCCAGGATTTCTATTCGTTTTATGTTGATGATATGGCCAGTGGACCAGATTGTTATACTTATTGTGATGACGGTCATGAGGCCCTAGATATGTTGTGATGATGGCCATAAAGGGCGGGTTTATTTGTATATTTGGTGATTTTGGCTATGAGGGCCTGTTTGTTCACAGTAGCTACCGGTGTAGTATAGGGATGACCTAAGGAGATATAGGTCACCTAGGTAAGTGTGGAGACTTCACAGGTGGGAGAATTGTATGGTGTTTATTATTATTGTTATGAGTGGAGGATTTTATCACTTGTAAGTCTTAGTTGGATTAGCACGATGTCACTACGTGATTAATCCGAGACGAACGTCAGTGGTGGACATATTTTTTTGAAAAACCCTGTATATTCTATTTCTTGCATTTAAATTTATCTTTTATAAAATAGCATTTTTACCTACATATAAAATCCACTAACGGTCTCGGGATACCCAGAACCAGGGTAATCGTCGAGGAATAGGAGCCAACCCAATGACTTTCATAATATGATTTGGGGTTTTCAAACTAAAAAAAATTCTTTGCATTTAGATGTTTTATTTTGTATTCAAGATGTGTTTTTCTTACATATGACTAAACAACATGTGGTTATATATATATATATATGTTTTCAGTTCACTCACGGAGTATACTCCTGTATACTCACCCCACTCACTCTCTAGTTTCAGGGTAACGAGAAGGGTACGTGCTTTGGTTGGGTGGTGATTGCTTTAGCTACTTAAGAGTATTAGGTATATGATAAGTCGACTCACTCAATGCTATTTACAGTCCACTGGAGTCTGCTGTTTTATTTCATTTTATTTATGAATATTTTATAAAATGCAATGGGATTTATAAGAAATGTTTATAGTATATTTTGGGATATATTGATCGTCACATATTTGTGTATTGATGAACTTTTATAAATTGATTTAAATACTTTGAAGTGTTTTTGGATTGTTATGGAATTGTTTGGAGTTTGAGTGTTTGGTTGAAAATGGTTTTGGAAGTGCTGCATCAATATTTTGAGAACAGGTTTTGTAAATGCCTTACAGGCTCACAAGGTGTGTTTTGGTGATTGAATATACCCTGAGAGTCTGTGGCAGTTGTCACATGTGGGATCCACTAGTTGGGGTATGACATTTATAATTTAATTTCTAAAATTAAATTTAAAATATTTTTATTTCATATTTATAAAAGTTTATGAATTTATTTTTATTTTATGATTTATTTATGAATTCATAAAATGTGAAACTCGTCCCTTAGAGTCATGGGCATTATAATAAATCCCCGATGAATTTTTGTATATGTCATTGCATGCAGATCACGTATTAGAGGGTGTAATAACTTGAAGTTATGTTTAAGGAGGTGTATGGTGTATAATATGAGTCAATGAGAAAGAATTAGATTTTTGACCCTAAAATCATCTTCAATTAAGAAAAAATTCCTTATTAATTTTATATATCCTGGAGAGAGCTTTCCATTGATATATTATGGGTTCTGTGACGATATCCGAGTCAAAAGTTAAAGCCATTTGAAGTAACAATCCTCAGAAGTAGAACTAGAGGCAAAGGTATCGATACTTTCAGGGAAAGGTATTGATATCTTTGATCAAAGGTATCGATACCTTTCAGTGTGGAGAACCAAACCCAGGGTATCGATACCTTGAGAGCACTTTAGGCCAAACATATCGATATCTTGGCAAAGGTATCGATACCTTTATGACAGAAATGAATTCTGTTTACAATGAAACATATCGATACGTTGCAGGTATGGTAAACAGTAAAAATCCAAAGGTATCGATACATTGCAGGTATAGTGAATAGTGAAAAGCCAAAGGTATCAATATATTTTTGAAAGTTATCGACACCTTTGGATATATCACAGCCTATTTATGCAAAGCAGGGGATCGTCTTCCTCATTTCTTACTCTTTCTTTATTTTCGACAAAAATTATTTCTCTCAACTGTGTAAAACTGATCTCAGTCATTTCTCCACCAAACTCCACCATTTAAGTTCTTATGAACTCAGAAATAACACCAGAGTATAGAAACCTCCTCTGATCAGAGTTTTACTTGTTAGTTTGAGAGGAATCACGAAGAAAAGATGATGGTGAGTAGTAGCTAAAAAAGAGAGATTCAAGTCAAAAAGAGACTCTAAGCTTACATACCGACTTGGATACGACAATCGAGATGAGAGGAACTCTATCGCATCCACCGCGAGGAGGATACCCAGATGGTGGTTTCCCACCTCAGTATGGTGAGTGGACACAATCCTTTTCCTTCATCTTATTTTATGTTATTTATGAATAACTATAATACTAGATATGATAGCATATGTATATGTGTGTGTGTGTGTGTGTGTGTGTGTGTGTGATTGAAATGAGAAGGTGTTGGATGTACGTTGGTGGTGGCCAGGTTGGCCCCTTACTTATAATAGCATTAGGATTGTTGAGAATCCTTGATATTATGATTGTGAGGTCGAAGGCCAATTTTATACATGTTTATGAATGTGGTATAGTTAAATATATAATGGTCGGGGTACCATACTGGTTGATTTGGTCTTGTAAGCCAACATGTTTTGTTTTATTGTTTTGACCTTGTGAGTCACAGATGATGTTTTTGGTCATGTGAGCCATTAGTTACTTGATTTGCACTAATGAGCCATTGATCTTGATTTATGATTTTGTGTGCCATGTTATTGACTACATATGGGTGAGAATTGACTATACAGCTCATGTGGAGTGGGTGGAATTCAATAGACCCCGGAGTGTGGATTGGCCATACAGTCCAAGGTAGGATGGGTAGAATTCTCATATCCAAGCTAAAGCATGCTACTCTTATTCTGATATAATAGTATCCCAACCAGGGTTTCGGATCAGTCATACAGCTCATGTGAAGTGATGGAATCCTATAGACCGAGGGATATTATATATGGGCACACATCGTCAACCAGGGTTACGGATTAGCCATACAACTCAGAGGGAGTGGATAGGTTCCTATAGACCGAGGGGCTATACATATTTGATGTTATATTGATTTTTTAGACATATATATGATGCCACATTTCATCATGATTGATTTGATGATAACAAGGATTTTTTGTAATCAGTGTATGGGCCTGTGATTTTTGTTTTTTGTTTATTTGTTTACTCAGTGAGTATTTTTTCAAATACTCACCTCTCAATTCCCATTTCAGAATAGTATAGTTGGGCGCAGTATAGTATAGCTGAAGTGTGATTCAGTAAAGTTTTTCAGGTACTCGACTCAGGTTTTTACATTATGATCCACTATACGAAAAAATATTTGTAATAATATAATTTGGATATTTTGGCTTAGCTAAGAGATATATGTATTATGATTGTAAAATATTTTAAGAAAATCTTAATATTGATTTTATATGTGTATGAAAATCTTCCATATTATATTTTTTTTGAAAATGAGTTTGCAAAAAGGTACTAATACCTTGTGGGTCATAGAGGTGCATTCTAAGTGATAGGATGTATTTCTAGGATTCGCGATAATTGCCACGTGATCGACTAGGGTCGAGGCGTGACACTATCTATCTCTATATTTCTTCATGGAATCACTTCAAGAATCAACACTAAAGCTTGGGAATGCCACTTGATCAGAGTATTGCCAATCGATTTGAGAAAAATAGAAAAAAATGGCAGTGGATAAACAGTAGCCAAGATGCATAATTAAACAAAGAGAGGCTTAAAAGTCATTTCCCAACTTGGGTAAAAGCACCCCTCAGCTCATTCTTTTGATTTAAACTATTATTGAGCATAAATTGAAAAAAGAACAATTAGGACTCATTGTTTTCGCAACCCAAAATTTGGACGTAGTCTAATTTATAATTTGAATTGATAAATTAGGATGTTTAAGTATATTATAGTATTGAGAAAATTAGAAATAATTCTTTGATAAGTGAAAGTGGAGGTAGCTAGAGAGTTGGTTGTGTAGATAGAGAAAGAAAGAGAAAGTGAATAAACTACCTAATGATTATGCAAGAGGGGATTGTTGCAATAGATATGATTATAATCTTATGCATATGCATTTCATGACATGATTTTGAATATGAAAATGTTGTTAAACTTTACACTCATATATATATGCATGTTTATAGGCTCAGGAACTTTAACTAGAGGGTCCCTGTTATAAGAAAGACGTCGAGAGAGTTATTTATCACCTTGAACTTGTGAGTGGATGTCTTCTTGTACTCTTTCCTCCCTTAAATATTATTTAAAAATATTTATATGTTTTTATATACTTTAATGTGATAAAATATTTATATATTAAATAATTGATATTAGGAGATGATGATATTATAGTTGTGTGAAAATCAGGAGAAGCTTTCGAAAATCACATTCCCCAAGTGAAAAAAAAAATTCACTTTTAATTTATATATAAAATTATATAAAAATACTCAATTTATTAAAAATTATCCTACCACCATTTATATATTAAAAATTATATACAAATTTCTATAACAATTAGTATATATTGCAGTAATTTTTTTAATAGTATGGCGGTTTATAATCATTGAAATATCTTAATTATTTTTTTTAAAATTTTAAATATTACTACTTTGTTTAAATGAGTAAATCATAATTTATCATATAAAAATGCTGTAATAAGTTTTAAAATTAAGGGTGACAATTTTCTCTGTGATCCGTGAATTAAAAACAAACACGACACAAAATTAGTAGATTCATTCATATTAATTTAAAATAGCATGATTATTAATACATGTTGAATTTGTTTTTAGAATTTTAGATACGTTTACTTATAACAAGATTAACGATTTAAATAATTATACGGTGTTAAATTATTTATAATTTTAATAAATATATTTTATAGTTTTCATATTTAGAAAAGTGTTTAAATATTTACTAAACTTAAAAAAGTAATTATACTAAAATAAATTTAATTAGTTTTTGAATAGATATTATTACATATATTTTTTAAATTTTATTAAAATAAAAAAAAAATCAGGAAGTATGTGATTCGATTACTATTTCTATTTCCTCATTCACTAAAAATTGGAGAGCGAATGTTTTTCAAATGAACAAAACAAAAGTAGGGTAAATTTTGTAATTTATTTATTTTTTATTTACAGAAATAATATTTAATCACAATATTAAATGATTGTGATAAGTGAACATTTATTACAGTAATTACCTAATCACTAAATTATTATATAAATAATTAAATGTGTCAATGTCTCACAATAGCCATACTTAAATCACAAATATGTCACTAAATGAAAAGGCTTAGCAGTCAATATCTTATATTTGACAAGGTTCATTGGATATTGTTATATTTGACAAGGTTCATTGGATATTGTTATAATTTTGACTTTCTTTGTCGTGTTAAAATTAATATCAAATATCAATTATTAAATTAATTACTATTAAAATAATATTCAATTATTTTGCTGATAACAAACCTAATCCACTCAATAAATTATTTTAATGGTCAAGTATTGTATTTCAAAATTAATTTTTTTAAAGAAAAATGGGACAATCACAATTCAGTCTCTAATCATCTGAACAATAACAAAACAGAATACTATTTTATATTTTACAACAAATTAGTCTTACAAAAATATTTTCAATTAAAAAAATATTTTATAACAAATTAGTTTATTTTCAATTTACAAAATTTGTTATTATTTCAAATAACAATTTTTAACATGCAATAATGTCGATATCACATTATTTAACATAAAATGGGCATATCACATTATTCAATAATGTTTGATTATATATATATATATATATATATATATATTAAAATTTTATAACTATAATAAAAAGAAAATATCACATCCCAATATTTTTGAAGGGTAATAAGCAAAAAGCGAGATTAATCCTATTCTCCTAAGCCTCTCATGACTAACATTTAAACCTATTATGCACAAATTTCATATATACATAGAGGATTAAAATTCATTTAACTTATGACTCAATATATGATTATAATTTAATACATAGAAAACTGAATAACAGGAAGTCATACCTCAAATAAGAGACATATATACTCATCACTTGTAATCACATACACAGACATTAATTCAGACTCAAATTACACACTAGGCTATTATGCCCAAGACATAATGATCATGTATAAATGGATCCACTTCCCTAGTGATTGCACTTCAGTATCTGCTTCATCTAATTGCATTTCAAAATCTACAAATGATCCTAAGTAACCTGCAAGACTATGAAGGGATAAATCTCAGAAGAAACTTAGTAAGTAGATAAATAATGAATAAAACATATATTAAAGTATGAAATTAAAATCCATAACTAATGTCGAGATCATAAAATTCAAAATCATTTTCAAAAGCTACACCCAATTTGCTAGAATTAAGTAATCTCTTAAAAATGTTTTCAGAATCTGAATTCTACTTCATATAGCAACTATATGTTTTTCATACAATCAAAATTTGATTTTCAGAAAATTTAGAATACATACATATTTATAAATATAAAAATAGGTATTAGTTCTTTCAAAAGTCAAAAAACTTTTTCTTCAGAAATTCAGATTCTCAGAAAAATATATAAAGATGTGTGTGTGTGTGTATGTATCAACTATCAAGTAGCAAAAAACAGGAATCAAACATAGCAGGACATTAATTGCATGTTGTTTATGATATCTAAATATAACTTAGAGTGTCAGTGTAATCAAAGAAGCATACAAAAATGTGAACAGATAATGGGTGACAGAGAACAAAACTCTCTTTATCCCCTACTTTTCATATGTACCGATATCTACATAGAATAAAAATTAGGATGTGCTTTTCAAGAATATAAACTCCCTCCTTTATAGATACTCCCAACTAGGGGTAAGGAAAATGGAACTACTGGCCAAAGATATAAAATCGGAAAATCAAATAATCAAAAAATAAGATAAAAGCAAAAATATTACTCCAAAATCATAATTAATCATAACTTTTATGTGTAACATCCTAGTCCTTGAGGGAAGAGAGTAGCACCAGAGTAAAGGCCTAAGGAAGAAGCGACTTCTAGCAGACTTTAGGATGGTTGTGGGGGTAGTAACATGTAACATCCCGATCCTTGAGGGCAGAGAGTGGCATCAGGGCAAAGGTCCGAGCAAAAAGATGCTCCTGGCAAGCTTCAGGATGGCTGTGGGGACAGGAAGAGTCCCACATCAAAATGGGAGAGGAAGTTATTGGATTATATATGTGGAGTTGGAATCAAGTTATCAACAAGACCTTTTGAAATGGGTGGTGGTTTATTTCCAAGAACTACGTAGTTAAGCATGATTAGGTAAGAGCAGTACCAAGATGGATGACCTATTGGGAACTCTTCGAGATAACCGATTATCAAGAACAAAATCGTGAGTCCCAAAGGATTGGGGCAAAGCAGACAATATTATTGACAGTCTTGGTGTCACGCCCCGATCCTAGTCAATCATGTGATAATTATCGTGAATTCCAGAAATACATCCCATCACCTAGAATGTACTCCTAAGACCCGTAAGGCATTAGTACCTGTTTTCAAACTTATTTCAAACAAAATAATACAAAATAGAAGATTTTAAATCAAACATATATCAACATCTGTATTTTCTCAAAATACATTATAGAATAGTCTTGGACAAGCCAAATACATCAAATCACTTCATTACAAATATTTTTACATACAGTGGACCATAATATAAAACCTGAGTCGAGTACCTAAAAAAACTTTGCTGACTCGCACTTCAGCTATGCTATATCGCGCTCGACTATACTAACCTGAAATAGAAAGTGAGGGGTGAGTATTTAGAGAAATATTCAGTAAGTAGACAAATAAACAAATAGAAATCATAAGCCCAAACACTGATTATAAAAAATCCTCGTAATCATAAAATCAATCATAGTAAAATGTGGCATCATATACATGTCTAGAAAACCAATAGAATATCAAATAGGTATAGCCCCTCGATCTATAGGATCCCATCCACTCTATTTGAGTTGTATGGCTAATCCGCAACCCTGGTTGGGGATGTGTGCCAATGTATGATATCCCTCAGTTTATATGATCTCATCCACTCTATTTCAAACTGTGTAGCTGATTTGTAACCCTGATTGGGATATTACCATATCAGTATAAGGCTAGTATGCTTTAGTCTGGACATGTGGATCCCACCTATCCCATCTTAAACTGTATGATCAATCCATACTCCGAGGTCTATTGGATTTCACCCACTCCACATGAGCTATATGGTCAATCCTCACTCACATATAGTTAATAACATGACACACAAATTCATAAATCAATCTCAATGGCCCATCAGGGCAAATCGAGTAATTGGTGGCTTACAAGGCCAAAACATAAAACAAGTATGACACCCCGACCATTATACTCAACTATACCACATTCACTAACATGTATAAAATTGACCTCCGACTTCATAATCACAATATCAATATATATATACATTAGGCCTCCGATCTCACATTCATGGCAATCTAAGTTTTATCACAAACCTATTTCTATCATAAATAAGGGGCCATCCCGGCCATCACACAACATACATCCAACGCCTCCTCATTTTAGTTATGTATTAATATACATCCATCTATATTCTATGCTATACCAAGCATAATAATA
>JAVXUL010055476.1:0-10430 GCA_035590515.1 Trichilia minutiflora
ACTACAACTTCAATTGGCCATAACTTTTAGCTTAGATATCCGCTCGGAACCCATAATATATCAATGCGAAGCTCTCTCCGAGCTCTACAAAAACAACAAGGAAATTTTTCTCAATTGGAGATGATTTTGGGGTCAAAAATCCAGATCTTTCTTATAAGCTCAAATCTAACACCATAATCTTATTCAAGATATATTCGTCATGTTCTATACCCTCTCATACACAATCTATCCACGAAGGCATGCACGAACACTCTTGAGAGATTTACTATTATGCCCATAATGCTAAGGGACATGTTTCACATTTAACAATACACCCATTCTTTATATGAATTCGTCAAACAATACACTCATTTATTATATATAATATAAGTCAAACGACTATGAATTCACCAATTTCATAACAAAAGTAAGGAGACTAGTGTTATTATAATAATCATAATAGAGAGATTAATTGTTCTTAACCTTGCTTTGATACCAAATGTTACATAAATATTATTACATAAATTCATGCATAAATATAAACCCTCAGATCTTGAACAGTCAATCTTTCACCATCATATAATTTTAGAAAGCGTATCTGATTCTATAACAATAGTTTTAGTGAGATCTTTGATACGTAAAATGATCAATTGATCTCCTTACTGTATTTAGATTTAGAATTAGGTTTCTCCCTCCAACCACATGTTGACATTTATGTTATACACCCTTGATTTTAATGATAACAAAATGAGTAAATTGTAATTAAATAAGAAAAGGTTGAGAAGGCAATGCAACAAGATTAAGAAAAAGAAATAACAAGTCATAAAGATCTTTCATAAAATCCTTTTTCTCATGTATATAATTGTAAGTAGAAAATTACATTTAACTAAGCTCATAAAAATTAATTTTAAAATAATCCTTAAGTCTTCCTTTAGAATTTAAATGGGCAAAGTTTAATGCAAGAAGTAATTTATTTTTTAAAGCACTTATGTAGCCTTTACAAAGTTATCTAACTCTCATTTTTTTATCTAAATTGTGTAAATTTTTATCACCTCTAAAAACCCAAAGTGTCTTAGCCTTATTTGTCAAAATCAAAGAAGTTTGATAGAACAAATCCTTTGAATCATTAGAACAAACTGCCTTAAAGGTATTTTAGTGGAATGTGTTTACCATTGAAATGAACAATATAAATTCGGTTGAACGAATTTGCCCTATTCAAAGTCAGAGAGCTTAAACATTTTTCAATTGAATGATGTTGTATCTTTGTTCGAATGAATATTAATTCAATCAAATGAGTGATTCAATTCATTTGAACAATTGAGGTATTTTTTACAGTAATGGATAGTTTTCCAGAGGATGTAATATTTTACTTCATATTATTTATTTAGGTAACTATAAAAGAGAAAAAGAAGGATTCTTTTTCTTAGTTTTTCAATTATAAACTATTTAAAGTGAGTTGGTTGTGGTTTTGGAGGTAAGCCCAAAAAATCTCCAGTTGTAAAAGAATTTAACCATGGTTTAAGGGCTTTGATTAGTGAAATCTTTAAGGGGATCTTGAAAGAAGTGGATGTAGGCTTAGTTTTAGTCGAACCACTATAAAATTAGTGTACTCCTTTCTTTTCTTACTCTTGTTAAATTGAGTTTAAATTATTTTGGGTTAATTCTTGAAGCATAAATGTTTCATATCAAGCTTAAAAATTTGAAAAACCAATTCACCCTCCCTTTTTAAGTTGTCTTAGTAGGATTTTATTTGGTATCAGAGCATGGTTCTCTAGTTAGAACTTAACCTTCTTAGAGAAGATCCATGGCAATGATCAAAAATATTGAGGGATAATCAACCACTAGACCTCCCTTATTTGATAAAATGACTACGTATATTAAAAGGTAAGAATGAGGATTTTCTTACAAGCTACTAACTATAAGTTTTGGAGGGTTGTTAGCATTGGTCTGTACATACCTATGACAACGAATGAGAGTGGAGAAAGCATAATCAAACTGAAAGATGAATGTGATGAGAACGACTTGAAAAAAGTATCCTTCAATGCTAGAGCAATAAATACCCTATATTGTGCGGTTGACAAGAAAGAATTTTATTGAATTTCTACATGTAAGACTGGCTACAATATTTGGCGTGCTCTAGAGGTTGTGTATGAAGGGACAAGTCAAGTTAAAGAGTCAAAGATTAGTCAACTTATAAGACAATATAAACTATTTAAAATAGAGCCTTAAAAAACATTCACAGGATGTATGCGAGGTTCACAGATATTGTGAACTAATTAAAGTCTCTTAGAAAAAAATTCATAAATAGTGAGCTTATTAAGAAGATTATAAGGTCATTGCCCAAAGAGTGGAGAGCAAAGATCATGACAATTGAAGAAGCTAAAGACTTTAATGTGCTTTCACTCGATGATCTAATAAGATCCCTCATGGACTATAAAGATAAAATCTTGGAGGACGAGGATGATGAAGATAAGAAAAAGAAGAGCCTAGCCTTCAAAGCCTCTATACACAATATTGAAGATGATAGTAATGAGGATGAGGGTGAGGATATGGATCTTATGGCTAGAAAGTTTAAGAAATTTTTGAAGTTCAAAAGGGGATATAAAAAGAAGAACTTCAAAGATTACTAAAATGATGGTATTAGAGGAGACAAGGGTAAGAAAAACGAAGTTACATGCTTCGAATGTAAAATGCCTAGACATATCAAAGCGGATTATCCCCTTATTAAGTATAAAAAATTCAGGAAGAAAGGAAAGAAAGCAATGGTTACCGTTTGGGATGATGAAGATGATAGCTCCTCGGATAAGGATGTCACAAATGAAGTGACCAATATATGCATCATGTCACTTGAAGATAATGATGAGGTAAACTCTTCCAAACCAAATTTTGATTATGGTGAATTATTAGATGCTTTTGTAGAGTTGTATAATGATTTTGAAAAAGTGCTCACTAAAAATAGAACTCTTAATAAGCAAGTGAATTCTCTTTTGAATAAAATTTCATCTTTAAAAGAAATAAAAACTACTCTTGAAAATGAAAAGGAATTTTATTTAATTAAAATTGATGATCTTAAGAAGAAGTCTAAGGGTTTGAATGATATAGTGTTAAAATTTACAAAAGGTCAAAAGAACATAGATATACTTTTAGGATCACAAAGATGTGTGTTTGATAAATGCAGTATTAGGTATCATTCACACACTAAACAAAAGGTTTATAAAAATTACTTTATGAAACCTTCTCTCAAGGTAGAAGTAAATATCACATGCCACTATTGTTGCATTTTTGGACACATTAGTAATAGATGTCCCATTAAAAAAAATGAATTTGGAATCAATATGGTATGGGTTCCTAAAGGAACCAAAGCTAACTTTAAAGGATCCAAAAACATTTGGGTACCTAAAGTAAAAAAGGTAAGGAGCAAGAAATGGTTCCTCAACAGCGGTTATTCTGAACATATGATGGAAAATTTGACGATCCTCTCAAATTTTTCAAAGATAAAAAATGGAGGATATGTTACATTTGGAGACAACGCTAGAGGAAAAATCCCTGGCTCTAGGGATGTTGGTAACAAACACTCGACTCTTATTAAAAATATTCTTTTAGTTAGTAATTTAAAGTATAATTTATTAAGTATTAGTCAACTTTGTGATAAAGGATATGTGGTTGTTTTTGATAGCTTTCATTGTATGATCAAGAATGCTATAAATGATGAAGTTGTGTTTATAGGAGATAAAAATGGAAACGTATATATCATTGACCTTGAATGTCCATCTCTTAGTGAAAGTTGTTTTTTCGCATTGTATGAAAATAATTGGTTGTGACATAGAAGACTAGATCATGTGAGCATGGAATTGACTTCTAAAATTTTCAAAATAACCTAGTGAATAGACCTACAAACATCAAGTTTGAAAAAGACAAGGTTTGTGATGTTTGTCAATTTGAAAAACAAGTCAAAACCTCTTTTAAATAAAAACATCAAATCTCCACTTCTAAACCCCTAGAACTTTTACATATGGACTTATTTGGTCTTTTTAAAATGGCAAGTCTAGGAGACAAACATTATACTTTTGTAATTATTGATGATTTTTCAAGGTTCACTTAGATACTATTTTTGGCATCTAAGCATGAAGGCATTTATATGTTCTCAAAATTTTCAAAAAAGGTTCAAAATGAAAAGGGTACTACTATTGCATATATTAGAATTGATCATAGTGATGAATTTGAAAATCATTTGCTTGAAATATTTTGTGATGAGAATGGGATTAAGAATCAATTTTCTTGTCGTAGGACCTTTTAACAAAATAAAATTGTAGAAAGAAAGAATAAGTCTATTTAAGAAACAGTTAAGACCATGTTAAATGAGTTTTCTCTTTTATATTATTTTTTAGTCAAAGCCATTAAAACTTCATGTTATGTGTTGAATAGAATTTTGATTAGACCTAATCTTAATAAAACACCCTATGAGCTTTGGCATGAAAGAAAACCCAACATTGGTTATTTTAAAGTTTTTGGGTCAAAATATTTTATTTGAACACAAAAGATAATTTGAAAAAATTTGATTCAAAATCCGATGTTGAAATTTTCCTTGGATATTCATTAACTAGCAAAGCTTATAAAGGTTTTAATAAAAGAACCATAGTTGTTGAGGAGTCCATGCATGTTACCTTTGATGAATTTAATCTATTCTCTTTGGAGAAAATTATGTGTGGTGATGAAATTGTAGATGAGATGAAGAATATATAGCTTGAGGAATCAAAGAAGGATATGCAAGGTGATCCCCCCAAACAAGTGAAAAGAATCACCAAAGAAGAGGATAAGAACAACAAGAGAGAGGATATCTATGCTCAATCACTCCCCAAGGAGTAGAGGTTTGTTAAATCACATCCTAAAGATTTAATGTTAGGGAATCCATAACATGGCATTATGACTAGCTCTAATATTAGAAACATTTATAATAAGGTTACATTCATATCTCAAATTGAACCCAAAACCTTTTTTGAAATTGAAAAAGATGAATATTGAATTTTGACAATGCAAGAAGAGTTAACTCAATTTGAGAGAAATAAAGTGTAGAAGTTAGTTTTTAGATCGGACCACCAAAGTGTTATTGAAACAAAATGGGTTTTTTGAAATAAAATAGATGAGTCTGGGTTGGTTATAAGAAATAAGACTAGATTGATGGCCAAAGGATATAACCAATAAAAGGAAATTGATTTTGATGAAACTTTTGCTCACATAGCTAGACTTGAATCCATTAGAATATTGCTTGCCTTTACATACCATAAAAACTTTATTTTGTACCAAATGATTGTAAAAAGTGTTTTTTTTTAAATGGATATATCATGGAAGAAGTTTATACTGAGCAACTTCTCAGATTTGAAAATCATGAATTTTCAAATTATGTTTATAAATTGTCTAAAGGTTTATATGGCTTAAAATAAGTTTTTAGAGCTTGGTATGAAAGCTTAAGCAAATTCCTTGTAGATAATGGATTTAGCATGGGTAAAGTTGACACTATATTATTCATTAAGCATAAAAAGAATGATCTTTTGATTGCCCAAATATATGTTGATGACATCATTTTTAGCTTAACTAACATTTCTATGTATGAGAAATTTTTAAAAAATATGAGTAAAGAATTTGAGATGAGCATGATGGGGGAGGTTAAGTTCTTTTCAGGGTTACAAATCAAGCAAATAGAGGATGAAATCTTCATTAACCAATCCAAGTACACTAAAGATCTACTTAAAAGATTTGGGATGGACACCTTAAAGATCGTCACAATTCCAATGAGCTCAATGTTAAAATTAGACAAGGATGAAAAAGGTAAAGAGGTTGATGTGAAAAAATATAGAGGTATGATTGAATCTCTTTTTTATCTTATTGTGAGTAAGCCAGATATTATGTATGTCATATGTGTATGTGCTAGATTTCAATCATATCCAAAGGAGTCACATTTGAGTGTAGTCAAGAGAGTGTTGAAGTATTTGAGAGGCACAACTGAATTAGGTTTTTAGTGTCCTAGAGGAACTCACCTTGACTTAGTCAACTACGTTGATGCCGACTTTGTCGGATGCAAAGTGGATAAGAAAAGTATAAGTGGGACTCGTCACTTTTTAGGAAACTCCCTAACATTATGGTCTAGTAAAAAACAAAATTCGGTTACAATCTCCACGATTAAGGTCGAGTATATTACTACTGGATATTGTTGTGCCCAAACTCTTTGGATGCAACATAATCTTAATGATTATAGAGTGCATTCAAACCATTCAAAATCTTGTGTGACAATATTAGCGCAATAAACTTGTTTAAAAATCCCGTGTGCCATTTAAGAGCTAAACATATAAAAATTAGACATCACTTCTTTAGAGATCATATTCATAAAAGAGATGTTATAATCGAGTTTGTTTCAATGAACAAACAAATTGCAGACATATTTACTAAACCTTTAAGTGAGGATAGATTTTATGCCTTAAGATGAGACTTAGGAATTTTAGATATAAATCATTAACTCATGCTAATTTTATTTATAATACATATCATGTCCTTTGATTCACTTTACTGTCATGACTTAACATGAAAAATACTTTTGCCTATGAATCTCATTTGGAATATTGATATTGGTTGCATTGAATGTGTTTAGATGACTATTTAGATCTCATTATCTTTTTTTTAAAGTTGTTTATGAGTATTCAAATTTGATGGGGTAGTATAAGATATCAATCAATGATATATTTTTTTGGCTCACTCATATCATACATTAAGATTATTCAAAGTCTAAACTCATTACTCCCTCCTTTCATCTTAAATGACTTGTGTTTCTTTAGTTTTCATTACATTGGTCGAATGAACACTATAATTTGTTTGAACGAATCTTCATCTTGCTCTTGGAAAATTCTGTCATGCAGTTCGGTCGAATGAACATGATTGTTCATTTGAAAGAAATTTGGTACTACTCTTTGGAAATTTTTTGTGCGTATTTTGGTCGAACAAAACCTGGTTTGTCTGAACGAATTTTTAAGTTGCCTTCTGGAATTTTTTGGTGTATAGTTCAATAAATCAAATTATTTAATTCGTTTGAATGAACTATACTTCAACCGAATGAATTTTAACCTTCATTCGATCGAATTACCACGCTATATATTCTTTGTGCCTTCGAACCTTTTTTTCTACAGTACCTTTCTCTCTTTACACTTTTCTTGGTCTTTCTTTCTTGTCTTTCTCTCTAAAAAGCACTTCTCAACACTCTCTCTTCCTCTACTCGTCACTTTATTCATTATGAGTGGACGAAAAAAGCGCGCCACTAGGGACGTGGATGATGCCAATCGTGAAAGTCAATCTAAATCTTGGTATGACTTCTCTTTTTTTTGCTCACAAGCCTTACCAGATAAATTTACAAAAGAATATGTTAAGAGGTAATTATTACCCAATAGAATAATTGATCCTTGGGTAGTTAAAGTGTTTGGTCTTGAAGAACTATTTAGGTTTCAATAGTGGGAACACCTATTATATCTTAAGGAAACTGTGTATCCTAGATTGGTAAGAGTATTTTATAATAACCTTATCTTTAAGGTCAATGAGAATGCTCTCGTGTTTACTGTTAAGGGTGTTGAAGTCATTCTCTCTTTTGAGACCCTAAGTGAGATTATGAAGATTCCAAACTTAGGTTGGGAATGTTTTTGCTTTACCGATTTTGTGTATGAGTTGGGTTCCAACAATATTGAATTGTTCAAGGTGATAGGAGACCAAGAGTTAGCACCGCCCTTTGGATATACCCATCAGAACATTGTTCTGTCCATTCAATCTACGGTTCTTCAGCACCTCATCGCTATTGTTATCCTACCTAAGGGTGGTCACTCAGCAAATGTGAGTTATATGGAGGAATTTCTCCTCTACAATCTCTTGACACAGCGTCCAATCAACTTATGTTATATAATTTTCGAGTCTATACACAAAGTTGTATGACATAGGATAGCCTTGCTCTCATACTGTCAAATCTTTACCCATTTTTTCACCACTTTGGGGTCTCACCGGCTAATGAGGAGACATTGGATATAGCCTCTGTTGAGAGTTTTGACGAGAGGTCACTGGGTTGTATTAGGTTTAAGAGGACGGATGATGGATCATGGGTCCAAAAATCTGCTAGGAGGATGGATGATTGCCTTTATTGCCTTGAGACGTGTTAGCACACTCGTTTTGAAGGATTTGACAGTCGTTTTGATCATATTGACAATCGTTTTGACACCATGAAGAGTCGCATTCTTCATGTAGACAGTGCCTTCATTGATTTGTAAGGTTACTGTCACACCTGATCCAATGCTTGTTAACGATATTGTCCGCTTTGGTCCAGCTCTTGAGGCCTCATGATTTTTTTCTTGGAATGGGTTATCACGAGAACTTCCTGAGAGGTCACCTATCTTGGTACTACTCTTGCCCAAGTACACTTAACTGCGTAGTTCTTGAAAATAAACCACCACCCATTCCAAAAGGCTTCGTTGACAACTTGGTTCCAACTCTACATATATAGCCCAATAACTTTTTCTCCTATTTCGATGTAAGATTCGGTTCATTTCTGCCCCTACCATCCTAAAAGCATGTCAAAAGCCACTCCTTGCTCAAGTTCCCTAGCCCCGGTGCCACTTCCCGCCCTTATCGGATCAAGATGTTACAGGTCTACTAGCTTCCGTCTAGTTCGTCCCCGAATCACCACCATCGTACTGGAGGAGAGTTGACTCTGATACTATGAATGTCACACCTGGTCTAATGCTTGTCAACGATATTATCCACTTTGGCTCAACCCTTGGGGTATCATAATTTTATTTTTGGAATGGGTTATCACGAGGACTTCCCAAGCGTTCACCCTCATCCAAGCATGCTTAACTGTATAGTTCTTAAAAATAAACCACCACCCATCTCAAAAGGTCTCGTTGACAACTTGGTTCCAACTATATATATGTAGTACAATAACTTTCTCTCCTATTCCGATGTGGGTTTCGGTTCATTTTTACCCCTTGCTATCCTAGAAGCCTGTCAGAAAGCGCTCCTTGCTCAAGTTTCATCGCCCCGGCACCACTTTCCGCCCTCATCGAATCAGGATGTTATAACTAGATTCGAACGACTCAAGCCGGGATTGACTTTACCATTGAACAGATCCTCGTGATTCTCCAAAGCATGTTTGGAGCTTTTCTTCAGTCTAGACACATTTCTTGTACTCTTTTTGTCGTTTTGTCAAAATTTGGCATTACACTTTCATTTGTTGGGTACTTTTGAACTTACAGGTGATTAGTGTTCTCTACTATTACTTATTTCTTCTTTTCTTTTGCCTTCACTATAATATTATTCTCTTGCTTTTGATGATGCTATTGTTTCTTTTGATGATGTAAAAGGGGGAGAACGTCATACAAAAACTCCATGGTACCCTGTACATATATATCTTATATATATCTTATGTTATTTTATTGAAAATCTTAGGGGGACCATACATCATTTTGTCATCATAAAAAAGGGGGAGATTCTTGATATTTATATCATACACCCTTGATTTTGATGATAACAAAATGAGTAAATTACAATGAAACAAGAAAGGATTGACAAAGCAATGGAACAAGATTGAGAAGAAAAGAAAGAGCAAGTCACAAAGATCTTTCATAAAATCCTTTTTTTCATGTATGTAATTGTAAGTAAAAAATTGCATTTAACTAAGATTCCAAAATTATTTTTAAAATAACTCTTAAGTCTTCCTTTAGAATTTAAGTGGGCAAAGTTTAATGCAAGAAGTAATTCATTTTTTAAAGCACTTATGTAGCCCTTATAAAGTCGTCTAGCTTTTATTTTTTGTCTAAATTGTGTAAATTTTTATCACCTCTAAAAACCCAAAGTATCTTAGGCTTATTTGTCAAAATCAAAGGAGTTCGATTGAATGAACCCCTCGAATTGTTCCAACAAACTTCCTTAAACGCATTTCGGTGGAATGTGTCCACCATTCGATTGAATGATGTAAATTTGATTGAATGAATTTGTCCCATTCAAAGTTAGAGAGCTTAGACATATTTTAATCGAGCGATATTATATTTTCGTTTGAATGAATATCAATTTGGTCGAACAAGTGATTCGATTCGTTCGAACGAATCGAGGCAATTTTCACAATAACGGATAATTTTTCAGTGTAACAGCTATATGTAACACTTGGTCCAAGTCTGTCAATAATATTGTCCGCTTTGGCCCAACCCTTGGGGTCTCACGATTTTGTTCTTAGTAATGGGTTATCCTGAGAACTTCTCAAGAGGTCACACATCTTGGTACTGCTCTCATCTAAGTACGCTTAACTGCGTAGTTCTTGAAGTTAAACTACCACCCATCCCAAAAGGCCTTGTTGACAACTTGGTTTCAACTCTACATAGATAGCCCAGTAACTTTCTCTCCCATTTCAATGTGGGATTCGGTTCATCCCT
>JAVXUL010055487.1:0-10430 GCA_035590515.1 Trichilia minutiflora
GGTTCAACCCGTTGATTACGGTTCAAAATAAGCCCAAAATGGTTTCGGACCCGTTACGGTCCGGTTTCGCGGTTCCAGAATTCTGGAACTGGACCGGACCATTTATATGGGCCCGAAATCAGCCCAAACCGTGTCGATAGGGGTTCGGGTCGGTTCGGACCCGATTTTTGACGGATCGGGCCGATCCGATTCACGGGCCAATCCGGCCTATTAGACACCCCTATCGAGAACATAGCTTTAAGTCTTATCTTTGAACAATTTCTCCTACTATAATTAGACTCCTCTTATTATTGAGAGTAGCCTTTATCTGTTATAAATCACTGAATAATGTTATAATAGAAGTTATATAAACTTTAATTATACGCATAATATATAAATTATTATAGAATCATATTATAAAATTAAAAAAAAAGACCCTCTTCACAATTATATTTAAAAATAATGGCGTTATTTTTATGAAATCGGTAATGTTAGAAATAGAAAAATAGCATGACAGCTCTTGTGATGTAATTATATTATTATCAAATAATTTAATTTTTTTATTCTGATAATAATAATAATAATTTTATCCTATTAAATTTTATAATTGAATTTGTATGCTTAATAATATTTTTATAAAATTAAGAAACAAAATTTATATTATAAGAAGTGAAATAAATGACAAGCATCATGTCATGTATTTTAGTTTTATTATAAATCATAATATAAATAATTATTTGATAAATAAGATTATGTGATTATGCATTTATTTGTCATATTAATTAAAATATGATTTTGGTATTTTAATTTTTAATATAATTCTACCAATTAAAAATAAATTTATATATTTTTTATTATTTTAATACCCAATTAATGCAAGAAATCTGCCCAAAGTAGGTTTTGGATTGAAAAAGCTAATGAAATGTGCATTTAAGAGAAGCTACCAAACTCATGCAAGTAGATTTTTTATATGTGGATGATATTTAATTTGTTTTTAAAAATTATAATTCATATTTTTAATTTTATCGTATAGTCAAGTTTAAATCTTTAATAAAGTTATCGCATACAAATAATATAATATATTAATGATGTTATTATTTAAAATATATAATGAATAAATAAATAAATAAAAAGTTTGAAGTTTAATTGGTATTATGATGATTTTGCAAATTTTTAGAAATAAAATTAAAAAAATAATAATAACATTAATTTTTAACAAAACTCACACATTTTTACATTAATACCTAACGTTTAAAGGTTTCATATCAAAACAATGTGATTATGTGTGGGTAAGGTCAGAATGAGCCAAAAATTGAACAGAAACAAATCAAAATCTAAAAAACTCAAATAAAATCAATTTTCAATGTATCAATCACACATGCAAAATATTATTTAGTTTTTTAAAATTTATTTTCATGTCAGATCAAATAGAATTAGATTTTAGCCCATACAAATCCGAACAATTATTTTTTTTATATGGGACTAATTTCAAACTAAGCCTGTTGTGCCGATTTGATTTTTGGACTCTTTGATTTTTTTGTCCACCCAAACTAGGGCTTACAAGTTATCATATTATAATATTAAATGACTAGTCCAAGAGCTCTCTCTAATTTCAAACTAAACCAATCGGGCCGTGTCAATTCCTGACGGAGAAGTTCTCCTTACCCAGTCCGATCCTATTGTCATCCCATTTTCTGGGCTTATTGACACTTTCTTGTATACAACTGCTTGGGCTTGTTTGTCCAGGAAAATAAAAACTAGGACGAGCCCAGAAACATCCCAATATTCCATAATCAATAAAACGTCACCGTCAAATTGGATGGAAAGGGCCCAGAAAGGCTTCCTCCAAAAATCAATGCCCTCAGCCCTCGTTTCATTGGACGATAGAGTCAAAGGCATGGGAATCTAGGCTGCCACAGTAGCAGGAGACACTTGTCCCATTAAACATGGGACCACGTTTTATCAATTGAGACCATAAAAAAAGGGTACACTCAGCCACCCTGAACTACGCACGTGAGGATGAAACGTTAGCAAACCCAGCCCCACTTCCTTTCACTTTCCAATATAGAATAAACTGGACCCACATACAAACGGACAGGTCATTTCGTAGAGGAGAGAGCACATGCCCCCACTAGAAGGAGTTTTTCTGTTCTTTTTCGTTTTTTTTTCATATAAATTTTTTAATATTATAATTTTGTTAGGCCCAGTTTTTCTAATCCTCACGTGACACCGTCACAAGAAAGCGAGAGAAGAGGAGCCACCACCGCCTAGTCTACAACTACAAGCACGTGCTCTCACGTAGTCGTATTGTTGTGTAGTTGCTCTTATTGAAACCCAAATCGTGCCCATACCTTTTCTTCATTTCATTTTATTTTTCATTAAATATAAATTAGTAATAATTCTATTATGTATTTATATTTAATTTCATTAAATTAATTTGATAATGACCTCAATGAATGAATATATGCTTGATACTTAAGTATATTTACACAGTAGTTAACCCAAGATTTTATATTAAGTTGGAGTAAATATATTATATATAATTTTATAAATTATTACAATAAAATAAATTTTTATAAGTTATATATTATTAAATTTTAAAAAACTAAACAAGTTTGATAATGATTACTAAGTATATTCTTTTTTAAAAAAACATGTCAAATAAATGTATTTATCACATATTTAAAAAATATAAAATTTTTAGAAATAAAAAATAATATTATATAGTTATGCAAAAATAAATGAAGCAAAAATATTTTTACAAAATTTTGTGGGTTATTTATAAAATTGCATAATTATTTTTTTAATACAATCCATACCAGATAACATATGCTAATCATAAAATATTAATATTAAAAAAATATGAGATAAAAAATATAATCTATTAATTTTAATACGCTGAAAATAAATTAAAATTTTAGAGCAATAAAAGTGTTTTTTATTTTAGTTATATAAGTAGTGAATTAGTAAACAATAAGAAAGCTAGATTATGAATTCTTGTTAAAATTATATGTAAATAATAAAAAATAATAATAATATAGTAGTTAACTTAATTAACACTTTATAATTTTCTAATATCAAAAATATTATTTTAAAAAGAATAATGAAATTTTTTTATGAAGTTTATAAAATAAATTGTTGTAAAATAATATAAGAGATAATAACACAATTACCTCATACAAAAATTAATCTATTTTTTAGCCGGCTATCCAATGTATTCATAGGATGATATTAACGGTTAGACTTTTAAAATTTAATAAATTAATTAATAAGAATACATTTTAATTAGCCAAGGTGAGTTTGGACATTTCATTTCAATTTCCAAACGGAATACGGACGTCTCCTAACTGCGAAACCGTGAACTCAAAACTAACGTCAGTTACCACCTAACAGCGTCACGTCCGTAACGAATGTAACGCTGGAACGGGGAAACGCCGAAACAGAAAAGCAAACATCGATCCAAGGTTGAGAGAAAACTGACGAGCCGTAGTCGAGTGTGGCCCTTCACTGTAGCAGAACAGCACATCAGATGAACGCCAGGGAATGGGCGCACTTAATCTGCTGCATCCTTTACTCACGTGCCCCTATGTTCGTCCACATAATTTTCACAAGCGTGGAAAAACTCCCCTTCTCCCTACAGGAAGAACATAAGGGGTAGAGGTCCCGTCCCGTCATTAAAATGGTACACGTATGCAAATCACATGCCCTATGGCCGACTCACTACACTCTTCTAACTACTTTCCATTTTCTTACATTTTCCAAAATACACGCTTTTATTATTTTTATTTTGATTATAATTATTTTTTCTATAAATTAATAATTTTATTACTTTAAATATTAATTAAGATAAAGTTAAATACTTAAAAAATTCCATAGGATAATTTACAATAATTATTTTATTTAGCATTGATTAATAAATAATTTTTATTTATTAATTATTAATTATACGTGTCTGGTTACTAATAAAATAAGTCTTATTTACATATTACGATAGCTCGAATCAAATATTGTCTGTTTTATTGATTGAGACTAGACTAGTTATTCAAATATTGATTGACAATAACTTAATATATTGGGTCCAAATAAAACCTATTTTTCCTTCTCTTATTAAAAAAAAATGATAGGAAAAGAAAACGGGATCGAATAATATTTGATTTGGGCCCCACGTAAAACGGCACTTTGAGTTGGCCATGTGATTTGGGAGGTTTGAGGAATGTGGTACGCTAGGCACACTTTTCTTCACATGATGGGGAGCGGATTCCGCGGAGTAACGGACAACTGTTCTTAGCAAAAAATAAAAATATTAAAGCCCTTGTTGTTGAATGAATGGATTAAATTAAAAATGATTAATTAATAAACTAATTATCCTAAAACACGCAAAATAAAAATTATTAGTTAAGTGATCCCTAAATGGATTCCTTAGCAACGGAATGTCTGCGTTACAGGGAAACACTAATTATTTACTGCTACGAAAATAAAAACAAAACAACATCATTAAACTAACCGATTAAACAAAGAAAGGCAGCCGTGCAAACCAAACTACGGTTCTGTTTGCCTCCGCCATTTTCGTGCTTCACTCGTTCTTCAATTTCATAGATGTAAAGTGATGTATTTTTTTTATACATATAAATTTTTATATAATATTAAAAATGTTAAATATTGTATAAAATATAAGAAATAATATGATAAAATTCAGTCTTAAAGTTAAAAAGAGAGAGTAAAATTTTTCCGTTATTCTAAAAAGAAATAAAGACATGTAAATTTTTAATATTTGTTTTATTAAATTCATTAATGGCATAAATTTTAAAAATATTGATTAAAGTTCTAATTTATTAATAATATAACTCTTATTATCACATATAAATTAGTTATTTTCCCTAAATGAACTATTAAATAAATATATTTTTAATTATTTCTTTTTTAATATTAATAACGTAATATTTTACAATATATTAGAATTAAAATATATTTTTTTTATAATAAAGTTTGAGAGATTGATTATTATTTATTTATTTATTTTATAATATTACAAAAGTTATTATATCAACAAATTAGAGCTTAAATAAGTATTTTAAAAATTATTAAAACTAAACAATTTAATAAATCAAAGAAATTTATTATTAATGCAAAAAATTACCTCCTATTGTAATCTCGTGTATCTAAGTTGTCCTTCTTCTATTCTTAGTGAATCTAATATGAAATCACTGTAAAATGATAAGAGAAAAAACCAATTTTCTAATGAAAACCTTTTGATACTTAAGTTAATAAGGTTGTTGTTTAGTATAAAAATGATTAGATAATAATAGATAGAGCCAAAGAGTGTATGAGAGTAAGTGTGTGTGTTCTAGGATAAGAGAGAGAGTAATTCTCGTGCTAATTCTGTTATACTCTTTTTCGCATAATTGCTTTTTTATCATATAAGTTCCTTAACCGTCGACATGTGTCCTATTTTTATTGGCCCTCTTTGAATGTTTGTTGCACGATTTATAAAAAATCATTTTTCATGATGTTGGCCTTCTTTTACACTCATTGTCACTCCCCGACCCTAGTCGGCCACGTGACAATCGTTGCAAATTTCAGAAATACATTCTGTCAAGTAGAATATAATTCTAAGACCCGTAAGATATTAGTACCTGTTTTATAACATATTTTTAAAATAACACAATGTACAAGATTTCAATCATAAATATAAATCAACATCTGTATTCCCATAGAATACACAACATTACAAATATTTTTCAAAACATCCTTTTCAACAAGTTCTTGGCCAAGCCAAAGACACAAAATATAAATACAATATCATTCCTATTCAGTGGAACATGACACCCCCGTATGAGTCGAGTATTTAAAAAATCTACTGAAAACTCGCTTCAGCTATACTATATTGCGCCCAACAACATTAACCTAAAATGGAAAAAATAAAGAGTGAGTATTTGAAAAAATATTTAGTGAGTAGACCACACAATGATATACACATAGCAAATGATTCTATACATCGATTACGGAAAACCATCGTAACCATCAAAAGTAAAATATATACGATGTGGCATACTAAATATGACTAAGAAAAAGTCAATGTAAATAAAATATATATGTGACCCTCGGTCTATAGGATCCTATCCGCTCTCTCTGAGCTGTATGACTGATCCACAATCCTGATTAGAGAGGTGTGCCTATATAAATATATAAATGGCTAGTATACTTTAGCCTGGACATGTTGGATTTCACCCATCCTATCTTGGATTGCAAGACCAATCCACATTCCTAGGTCTGTTAGATTCCATCCACCTTACCCTAAGTTGTATGGTTAATCTTCACCCTAGGACTATCAGATTCAATCCACTCTACCCTTAATTGTATGAACAATCCTCACCCATAATATCTCTAATATGGCACAAAACTAATAACTTAATCATCTGTGGCTCACAAGGTCAAAACATAATTATGGCTCGTAAGGCCAAAACATATTTGTGGCTCACAAAGCCAAATAGAAAACAACACTATAGCACACAAGACCAAAACATACTCATGGCACCTCAGCCATTATTTGTAATCTATATCATTAACTATGTCACATCCACAATCATTAGATAACATATCATCTACTATAGGCTTTCGGCCTCAATCTTATAACACAATATCAAAATATACACATTAGTCCTCATGTCTCATATTTATAGCAATCAAGCATTTATTCAAAACCTATTCTACAACAAATAAGGGGCCAACCTGATCACCACACAATATTATTTGTCGTCTCCTCATTTTAGTTATGTATCTAATATATATATTCATAATCTATGCTATACCAAGCATAATCATTTAAAAGCATATAATGAGACGAAATAAAGGTAGTGTATCCACTCACCCTACTATAGTGAAAAACTATCCTCGGGATATCATCCTTACGATTGAGATCATCTAGTCTCAACTGCCACGTTTGGATGCACATACAAATACAAATTCAATGATCTGTCAATAATGTATGCATGATGCAATGTATGCTCATACTACTCTAGCTCTCCCTTTCTCTCTCTTTCTCTCTACCCTTTTCTCTTTTTACTTACTGCCATAAATATAATCCCAATCTATTTTCTCATCTTTCACATCAATTTTAACACCAAAGAAAGTCAAAGTCCTCTAATTTATCGATACCATCGATAAATTAGAAAATCCTAAATCTTAGGATTTTATGAACAGTGTCCCGAGTTATGTATTTCTAGATTTATATGAAATAAAAGCTTAACTAAAGAGATAAGCTGAAGAATAGGCTTATCCAAACTAGTAGACGAGCTCAGAACCCCTTTTTGGCTTGAATCTCTCTTTTTAACTATTGTTTATTACAATCCTTTCTTCATAATTTCTCTCAAACCGATGAGTAAAACCCCAATCAGAGGAGGTTTTTGTGTTCTGGTGTTGTTTATGAAATCATAGAAATTGAAATGACGGAGTTTGATTGAGAAATAATTAAGATCAGTTTATCACAGGAAGAGGAAATGGTTTCTGTCATATGAAAAGAGAGAAAGTGAAAATTAAGAAGATGATTCCCTAGTATGCATATATAGGGGCCTTAAAATGATCAAAATACCCTTCTAAAACGTACCTAGATGTGTAATACATCATCATGTATCGATACATGCCCTCCATGTATCGATACTTTGTCATAGAAAGAGGTCATTCATATTTCAGTCCTCCCATGTATCGATATATAAACAGTCTATGTATCGATTCTTGCTTCACTGAAACCCCAAGTATCGATACTTCAATCCTCAAATATCGATATTTTTCGTCGAATATGGGTTCCAGATCCAAAAGTGCCCCCAGTATCGATACTTTCATTATTTATCCTGACTACAGGGTATCGATACTTGCTTTCTTAAAGTATTGATACATTGAATCCCACTGTTCATTGCTATTTATAAGGTATCAATACTTTTTTCTTCGATACTTTCAGTCTTGGGTATCGATACTTACCCCCTCCAATATCGATCCATTCTGTCCTCAGAGCCAAGTATCGATACATCAACACCCCATGTATCGATACTTTCTCTGTTCACTCTATTTTGGGATAATAATTTCAAATGACCATAATTTTTAACTGGAATATCCTCACGGAACCCATAATATATCAACGGAAAGCTCTCTCTGAGCTCTATAAAAAAGATAAAACTTTTTCTCAATTAGAGATGATTTTATGATTAAAAATCTAGTTCTTTTTCATAGACTTATATTCTATACCACACATCTTCTTTCAAAATAAATTCAAGGTATCTTACCCTCTAATACATGATCTATACATGATATCATGCTAGAAATCTCATAAGACATTTATCATAATGCCCATACATCTAAGGAATAGGTTTTACACACATAAATGACTACCTATAACTAATCGTGGGGTCAGAGTTATTAATTTTTGATGGTCTTAGAGCCTCACTATTTAGTTAAAACTTTTAATGGCTTACGAAGAACATTACTGACCTTCGAGATATAAAGAAGGCTTCAGACTATAGACGGATTCTAAAGTCTTGAGCTAATGATTACTGTAAGTTATCCCAATGTGTTTTTCAACCTTTAGGATCTCAAAAATAATATAGTCCTAGGGTCCCTTATCTATATGCTATTGTTAAAGGCCTCAGATGTCACTTTATGATGGATTGAAAGAAGTGAGTACAGGTCATCTTGGGCTTTTGGACTAGACTTCTGAGAAATTACCCAAATTATAAACCCCGTTCCTTAAGTTTATGGGATTTATATAATAAATCTCTTATGCAACTCCATGTATATTATTATGTGGAGATCATGCATTAGAGGGTGTGTTAGCTTGAAATTATTTTTGAGAAGGTGTGTGGTGAAGAATAATGAATTAATAGGAAAAACTTAAATTTTTGATCTAAAATCATCCTTAATTGATAAAAAGTTCCCATATTTTTTGTCGAGTTCAAAGAGAACTTTTCATTGATATATTATAGGTTTCGTGAGGATGTCTGGATAAAAAGTTATGATCATTTGAAATAACAATCCTCAATAGAGAAAAAAAGGAAGAAAGAAACTATCGATACATATAAGCTAAAGTATCGATACTTAACACTGGAGGAGTGAAAGTATCGATACATTGTCCAGAAATATCGATACTTTGACACGTAAATTCATGTTATAGTGTGTCCAGGACAAGAAAGTATCGATATTTTATAGGAAGTATCGATACTTAGACACGTAAGTATTGTTGAGTTACGATAGTACAAAAAGTATTGATACTTTGAGGAAAATATCGATACTCTGTGAACTATAGTGAGCAATAAAACTAAAGTATCGATACTCAGGCTGTAGTGAACAGTGAAAGTAAAGTATCGATATACTGTAAAAGAAAATATTGATACTTTGGGGGTCACTGTAGATAGTGAAGCAAAGTATCGATATTTTGAAAAAAGTATTGATACTCTGAGACACAAACAAACCTAGAACCCAAATTTCAACATAAAGTATCGATACTTTATCGGAAAATATCGATACTCTTAACATAACAAAACTGTGCAATCTATATTTTGAGTAAAAGTATGATACTTTGAGAAAGGTATTGATACTTTGAACATAACAAGCCACTACCTGGATGAAAGTATCGATACTTGAATCAAGGGTAATGATACTTGGACGAGTGAACAAGCCTAGAAACCATTTTTAAGCCAAAGTAACCTAGAGAGGAAGTATTGATACTTGGAGACGTGTCAATATTTTAGTATGATTTTAGAGGTTTCAAAGATCTCTTTCTATATATACAACAAGGATTCATCTTCCTCATTCTCTTTATTCCTCCCCGTTTATAACTTTTCTCTCCATTCTTTGTTCGAACTATCCACACTTAAATCAGTTTTACCTTCCAACATTCTTCACAAAATAACCTCAGTATCAACACTCGAGCTTAAAAACACCATTTAATTAAAGTTTTGCTCGACAATTCAAGAGGAATCAAGAAAGAAGGGTCATCGATAAACAGTAGTCGAGAAGAAGAATCAAGTAATGAGGGGTTTAAAACGCATCTACCAGCTTGGATAAGTATACCCCTCAGCTTATTTCTTTATTTTGTGTTATCTTTTAGCATGAATCAAGAAAAAGAGCAGTTAGATTACCGTTCTCGAAAACCTTAGATTTTAGGCATAATCTAATCTATTAATTTGATTGACAAATTTGAGTGTTTAAGTGTATTGTGCTGTTGAGAAGATAAAGAATAAACCAGTGTAGAGTGAGAATATGAACAACCAGAGAGTTGGTTGTGTATAAAGAGGGAGAGAGAGAGAGAGAGAGAGAGAGAGAGAGATGATTTTGGTCTTGTGTGCCATTAATGATGATTTTAGCCTTGTGTGCCGTAGTTATATAGTTTTGGCCTTGTGAGCCATCGTTGTTGAGTTTATAGTTTGGTGTGCCACTGTTCTTGAGTTTTATATGGGTGAGGA
>JAVXUL010055508.1:0-10429 GCA_035590515.1 Trichilia minutiflora
ATTGTCAAGAACAAAGGAGGCAAAGGAACACAGACGATGGAAGGGAACTGTCTACATGTAAGATAATATCAACAAAACTCATGCACCAAGTCAAATCTCCAATTGTAATCGTAGATTACATCTACAAGCAACCTTACCTGATGTACAATACCGGAACCAGGAGGTACAACAAGCATGTTATGGAATGCATTCGACCCCCATTTAAGGAAAGCAAATCTCTCCTTGTTCCTCTGAAATTCAAACTCCATATTTGCCTGAACTGCATTTTCTGACCTTGTCACATCAACTTGAACTGAATGGTCAATGACAAGATCAACAGGAACCTGCATGCAACAAATTTTTTTTGTCAGCACATAAGAAGAAGCCAATAAATGAGGGTGGGTTAAAAAATCTAGGCACAAAAGGTGAGAAGTTTGATATTAAAATTTGAAAAAAGAAAAAAAAATAGATTAAAATACTTTAAGCTTAATTCACTATATTATTATATTTTTCCAAGATATCACAAGATTCTCTAAGATTATTGACCCAGCCAATTATTATTACCTTGACAAGAAGAAAAAACTAGAAACCCTATAACTAATAAGATATTACAAAAATGAAACTTCAAAATCACATTTATTAGAATGTGAAGTAATATTATCCAACATATTCAATCGAGTGAAATATGCTTCTGCATATAATTGGGCTGAAATCTGAATTTTTAACACACTATAATAAGAATTGTATCATTAATAAGCAGAAGTTAAATGATCAAATTAAGTGACTTCATTTATACTGAATGCCAGTGCAAATGATTAAAGAGACCCTACTAGAGGATTGATCTTGTTGGAATCACTGCCAAGCTTGTTCATGGCATCACGCATACAAGTAAGGTCAACCACAGCTGGTACTCCAGTAAAATCCTGCCAAGGGAAACAAAGGTTTAAAGTAGATGAAAATTTTATCAATCATCTGTAAACTGGATTTCTAATGTACCTGCAACAGAACACGAGCAGGCTTGAAGGGAATTTCAACTTGCTTTGGAGCTGTATTTTCCCAGTCAATAATTTTCTGAACATCTTCCTTTTTAACTTGAAAGTTATCACAACTACGAATAGCAGATTCCAGCAGGATTCTGATAGAGTATGGCAACTTTTCTGTTAAGCATTCACAGGAAACAAGAAAGACACAGCATTGGCATAAATTTGACAGAAAAGGGAAGGTCAACTGAATTATCACCCTGAAGTTTAAAAGTCCAGGATAAGACATATTAGACATAATGTAATTTTACAAAGTAAGGTGACCACATACGAAATATATGCTAAATTCCAATAACAAGTGACAGAGAAATACCAATCCTTGGGTCATTAAGGGCAGGAAGACTGTAGAACCTTCCAAAATCGCCACCCCCTGGCTTTGGAAGAGTGGTCAAGATCTCCTTGAATGGATGTTCAGCAGCTGAAACCTCACAAAGGAACAATCACAGTACACATTAATACAAATATACAATATCTTCCGGTTTGAGGCTCAGAAAGTGAAAAATAAATACAAGGAAAGTAAGTTTCATTTCCCTATGTAATACCTCTCAGAGATAATTAATAGTGTGTCCAAGAATAGTTTTGGCATCAGCGAAAGCATTTGTCAAATGGTTAAATGAAACTATCTGTCTAGTTTCCAGTGTTCATCTTAAATAAATAACTGTTCTTTTTCATGTCAAAAAGGCATTTCAAGCATCATGATACAACACATCTTACACAATTACCAAAAGCTTAACTACTTCTTTTATAATCAAATATGATTGTTTACTCTGAATCTTTAAGCAATTTTTAAATTTAGATGTATCCATATTTCAAATAGATGATGTGCGTGTCATTGTCTAAACATCACATACTCATTAAACTGGCACAAAAAGGCAATTTCTTCCTCCATATAACCCGCCTAGATCCAGAAACACAAACAATAAACATGAATAACTCTAGGAAACAGTAATACATTAATTAGTGGATAAATACAATAAAGCATAAATCTCAAGTATGCTGTTGATGGCGACCTGAGGAAGCTAAAGCGTTGACTAACACAAATATAGCTCTATAGAAAATATTTGGTAGTAAATCTAATTTTCTTCAATGTAAGTAGTTTGTGATTTACTTAATTCTAACTAAGCTAATCAAGATTGCTCGAACAAACAATTCCACAAATGTCGGAAGTGAAGCACCGTACCCATAGTAGCGAAGGTGCGTTCAAGCCGTTCGATGGCAGGAGCAACGGTTCTGATCTGAGCGCGGAGACTAAGCGGGGAGCGCCAGTTAACACAGTGACTCCAGCGAGGGACAGAGCAACAGAAGGATCGAGCCGCGGCGGAGGAGAAGCTGAGAGATCGCTGAGATATGAAGGAAGAAGAAGGAGAAGGAGATGCTTTTGGAGGCGAAGATAAGGATTTGTACGAGAGAGAAGAAATAAATCTTGACCTATAGGCTCTAAGAAGCGACGAAACTGAGGTGGATGCCGTTATATACATGACGATAGTGCACATAACGATCACGCATTCACATAAAAATTAAAATGGAAATGATAAGGATTCGTACAGAGTTAGGGAATGGGAGATATCAATAATTTCTTTCAATCCATCGCTTCTTCTTTCCTTCTGTTATGTTAAAGATGAAAGAAATAGGGAAGAGAGAGGCGTGTGGTGCGCAAACGAAGCCTAGGGATCCGTACCATTTCTAGAAGTATTGAACCCGTTCAGAGCCCGGCTAGTAGAAAACTTAAAATGGCTCTGTGGATAAGGTGTAAATTCAAGGTTAAAACTTTCGTGAGTTAAAATGAAATTTTTGTTAAGCGTAAGTTTGGATGATTTGATCTAGTGATAGGGGCATTAAGGGATCATACGGTCTGGATGTCCTCACTGGATGATATACATAAAGGGCAGAATGGCACTGAAAGAAAACCTATGATGCAAAATAATTGTATTTTTATAAATTGTTTCTTAAAGTGGAATCCTAGTATTCCCCGAATTATTTTCAATTATCGTGGGATGAGAAATAACAATGTTTTGCTGCGCATTGGAAAGGTCCACGGTCTGCAATAGTACTGGTCCACTTGAAAATTTATCTGACAGTGTAAGTTGGTCCATCCAATAAATATTCTTTTTAAACTGTTTCTAACAAATACCTTCCATAATTTAAAAAAAATTGTCATAATATTCTTAATTTCTTATCATTTAAAATTAAACAATGATTTAATATAATAATAATAATATATTAATTTTTAGTTTTAAATTTTGTGATAGTTTAAACTAAAAATTAGATAATTTACATTTAATTTATAACAATAAAATATCAAATAATTAATCATTTAAATATTTAATACAATTATATTTTTAATTTATTAAAATAAAATAATTAATTATTAAATATTTATTGAATAATTACCACTTATCTTTTATTAATATATTATATATCGGGAGTTAGTAATTAATGATTGAATTTTGACCCGGTTATTGTGCTTTTATATTATGAGCCCCTATTTGCAAGTTAGAAAATGACAGCCAAATGGATCTCTGGTTCATTTCAGTCAGAAAGCAGTATTCTATACGAGTTTATGAATGCTTTGTTGCATTCAAATTTTGGTTACGCTAACATGATCCTTAGATGTTGACTAGCCAAATGGAGGCGGGCCGAAGATTTTATACTCGGGTTAAAAAATAAATAAATTATATATAATATTATATTAGTATAATAAAATAGATTTTTATAAGTTATATATTATTTAATTTCATAAAATTAAATAATTTTATAATGACTATTTAGTATAGTCTTTTTTTAAAAATATATTAAATAAATGCGTTTATCACATATCATAGAACATAAAAATTTTAAAAATAAAAAATGATATTTTATAGCTATACTAAAATTAAATGAATCAGAAAAAATTTTGACAAAATTTTGTAGGTTATTTATAAAATTTCATAATTGCATATTTTTTAATGCAATCTCTATCAAATAACATATGCTAACCATAAAATGCTAATAAAAAATATAAGATAAATGATATTATCTATTAATTTAGATATACTGAAAATAAATTAAAATTTAGAACATTAAAAGTATTTTTATTTTAATTACATAACTAATGAATTAGTAAAAAATAAGAAAAAGAGATTACGAATTCTTGTTAAAATTATATATAAATAATAAAAATTTTGTAATTTTAAAATATTAATAATCATACCATAGTTAGCTCAAATAATAGTTCATAATTTTTTAACTTTAAAAATATTATTTTAAAAAAACAATGAAATTTTTTATAAAATTTATAAAACATTATAAAAATAATATAAAAGATACTAGACCAATTGATTTATACAAAAATTAATCTTTTTTTTTACAATCAATTCAATGTATTCATGGGATATAATAGTTAAAATTTTAAAATTCAATAAATTAATTAATAAAAATATATTTAATTATTATTATAAATTAGTCCTAAATTTGAATGAAAATAATTCTAACAATTGGAACATATATATTATAATTAATTAATTATTATTTTATTTGTTATTTTATTAAACATAAAGATTATGACTGTTATTATACTTAAAATCACTTTTACCTTTTTTTTCTTTTTTTCTTTTTTTAGTGGCACCCGATCAAGCCCTTGAATAGGGCCCGATAGAGACTGACGATTCAAGGGTTTTGATTTTGTGCTTAGTAGGCTAGTAGCTTTCTGTTTCTCTTTCTTTACGTGATCATAGAGTTTGAATAGATAAAGAGAAGGACCATTTACATTTTTCGTCTCGCAAGAAAATTCAATATGAACTTCTGTTGCGAAGTTTTCAAGGATGCATCTGGGTTTGTCATAGATTTTTTATATTCACAAGTATTGAATATGAATGAGCATACGACACAATACTATCAATTTTTGGGGTTCTTGTTTTTACTAATTTATCTATAGTAATGTCCAACAATCACGATCCCTATCAGTTATTACAGTGCCCCAAAGTAAATGAAATGAATCTAATAACAGCAATTTATGTCAATTACCATTAATGGTAATTACGCACAGCTGCTTCTCCAATATCTGAATAAAAGATCAGAACTAATTTAGGTAGATGATAAATATGAGCGCTTAAAACATCAAAAAGAAACCTTAACACAAATGATGATTCACAAGATAGGCAAATATGCAAAAGCATCGATTAGATATGTATTGCTGCGAGAAAATTTACAACTAGCAAGTTATATCTTTGCCTAAAATAGCAAAAGGAACTTATTCGTCTGGTTGGCCAGCATTTCCAATGCACATCGAGTAGCCATATGCAACAATTTGGGAGCACTGCTGATTTCAGTATATTTGCAGTTCAATGCAGTTTATAACAAAAATCAATAGACAGATTCTCTCTTTATATGCAAAAGCAATTTTAACACAATGACCATTTTGTACATTATTGAAAACGAAAAGATTTCCTTGGAGCAAAAACTCTGGAGTACCTCCTAATCTTGGTGCAAGACTGATCCTTATCTACAGCTCGAACCAGTGGAAAATATTTTGGAAATCATTAGAAAATTCTGGTGCATAATTTTACATTTATAGTAAAAGAGAATATAAAATTCATTATTCCATACTGAGTAGACAGTGAAGCAACTTTTGTGTTACTTGGGTTGCAAGAAACGGGGGTGAAGGAGGAGTTGGGATTTACCTCGAATCATGCCTAGCCTGTAATTATTTTCTTCATCATTCCACATGCTTGACTCAATTCATGAGGAGAAACTGGAAACACAGCCCAGCTAATTGCATATTGACTAGGCTGCAACATAACAAAAAGCCTTGCTGTCCACCTTGAATCCAAATTTGTTGTAAAAACATAAGGTCTGCAAAGATAGCGGTGGTGAACAGATATATATGAACATTTTAAATGTAAAATATAAATGAAGAATCGAATAATGAACTAATAAGTATCAATATGTAAGGTGTCCGAATGAATTGCACACTTTGCAAGCAATAACCACACACCACTTTGGTTACAAAACACAGGTTTTGACATCGGCAAGATCCGATTTTTGATATGACGATTACATACTTGTTTGGGGACGAATGTATGGTTGGAACACTGGCTGTTACATCCAAAAATAATTTCTATTAATTCTCAAACATGACAGATATGGAAAATGCCAAGACTCAAGATGGTCTCACCTCGTTATAGACAACAAATAATTATTGCACATAGATAAGCTTCAATTATTGCCACCTAAATTAGTAATGGAGAAGTTGTTTTTTCCTTTAAGATTTTCAATTGAAGCAACTATACATAATAATACAACTCACTGTTTCATCGCTCTTTCAAGTGGGTTTCAGATATTTGTCAGGTAACTTGATCTACGGGGAAGAATGTCCAGGTTGCACCATACCTAGACCCTGTCAACTAAAGATAATTCACTCATACTATCACCTGCCAACACTTGTAACACATGAAAACGACACAGATTAGAAGCATGGCAACTTGAAAATTACTTCGATTCAGCTCCATGAGAATTAAACTAACATAGAACTCAGAAAATTCGCCATGCTTCCTCAGAATTTGCGATCACAATTAAAACCAAGTCAGTAGGTGCTGCCATGATGCCATCCAGTAATTCTGCAGAAAACCTCAACCTGTATGGAGGCAACGGACAGTTCGTAGGCTGTCAAGTTTAATAATATAATATTAGTCGCAGAATTGCAATGGTAGCACGATTATAGTCAAAAGAAAGTAATTATGAAGCAATTTGTATTTGTCAATATAATAGAATCAAAAACATGTGGTGGTCACAAGTTTAATTTTCTCACGTATCAGTAAAACAAGGATTCCCCAATAAAAATAGGGCGATTAAGGCAAAAATTTTAGTAATCAGAATCTTCTCCGTATCCTTGGAAGTAGGATTTCTCTTGAAAAACCCTATCTAGAATTGGCAATCAATAGAACAAATGTCTGATTTCTCTTGTACATGTGATTATGGTATTCCAAAATATTGGATGTTTTTTTTTCTGTTTGAAATTCAAGAAGTGGCAGTTAAAATGTTGACTAAATTAATAGAGTTGAGACAGTCAAATAAGTTGAAGTGTTCTTTAACTGCAGCAAAAATCCTGGGTTTTTATTCTTTACAGTTGCATACCACTTAGAATTTAGAACAACGAATGATCTGAAATGGACTTTAACTGCAACTAAAAACCTGTAATTTTATTCTTTGCCAACAATTTTTTCATGCTTTATAAAGAGTGTTGCAGAGGCGTGAAGAATACGGAAAAAATTTTAATAGCTCCCTCCCAAAAGTCTCAAGAATTTTACTCTCTTTTCTTCACATTAGAAATTCTTATATTGTTGTTCTTAAGTTTTCTGCACTGTTTCTGCGCTATTTTAGCAGCTACTTTTGCACTGGTTTAGCTGTTGTTTCTAGGCTGTTTTTTCACTGGTTTAGCTGCTGTTTCTAGGCTGTTTTTTCACTGGTTTAGCTGCTGTTTATGGACTGTTTACCTGCTGTTTCCAACTGCACTTATCTGCTGGTTTTGGCTGCTGAATTACACTACTTTTTGGTCATTTTCTGCAGCAATCCAAGACTGAATTTCCCCTGCAATTTCCTGCTGTTTTTGTTTTTAATTTGGAATGTTTTGAGGCTGCTATTTGCATCATTTTTCTTGCTGATCTGTGCAGTTTTTCTGGGTTGTTTCCTTTAGCCGTTTTGGGCTGCTATTTGTAACAAGTTGTACACTCCATTTAGTTAACAATTTCAAGAACTATGAAGAACTGTAAAGATGACCCAAGTTATATATCGACTGTTACAGTAAATTTGATCGAAAGAAGGAGTAGAGTCGATGGAACAAATTTGTGCACAAACAAATCAGAGAGCAAAGATCAGTTCGACGTAAGTCGGAGACATTATTCAACCGAATCGAGGAATTCGATCTAATAAATCTTCCAATTTATTCGATCAAATAGGGTCGATTCTTAGTGTTTTTAGAAATTCTTTGCATATTTGACTTAGATTTATTCCCTGTATAAATATAGCATCTTCTATACTAAACAAAAAGAGAGAGAGACATTTTCAAAGATTGAGAAGAGCTTTCTAAAAATGACGTAAAACTATTAGAAAGACTTCTGAGTTCAGGGTGGGAAGAAAAATTGTGGTTGATCTAATAAATTATACTTGTTTTTGTATTCTTGACTTCTAAATTAATACACACCTTTCTTTTAATTTTTAGTTTACTTGTGTGGTTTGACTATGTGTTTGAATTATTGTAGGTTGTTTTATTTTATGGTTAATTGTTCTTTAGTTATTATGAATTTCTAGAATTTAAAAAAGATGATTACAGCAAATTTTATTATAAAAGTTGAATATATTATAACTTTAAAAGTAATAAAAAAGATTATTTGAATGTGTAAGTTTATGTATGAATTAAATGTATATCCAAAACAAAACTTATTCGATAACTATATTATATGATATTAGTAAAGCTATAGCATAAGTAAAGAAACCAGAACATACTAGAAATTTAAGTATATTTAGTATAAGTAATACAATTTGAAAGAGTTCGTTAGAGCAAAGAAATAATTGTATAAAAGATATTTTCAATGGATAATATAATTGATCCATTAATTAAAGCAATGATACTAAAGCAGTTGAACCTTTATATTGAGAACCTTTATATTGAGAAAATGGATATATAAGATATAACAATAAATAACTTTAATACAAGTGAAAAATTATTAGTATCTATATTAGAAACTATTTATACTATTGACTTCAAGGCGTATGTTCTTATATTATATTTTTATAATTAATAAAAAAATAATTCTTTGTTTATATACGTAAACTGTTTTCTTTATTTTGTCTTGTATTTGAATAATAGTATGTATATGAATTATTCAGATAATTTATTTAATCATTAAATAGAATTATCAAATATATTTCTTAAGCAAGCCATATTGATTAGATAACAATATCCATTAGTAGGTGTACTGAATATTTTTAATATATATAATAAGATGATATTAATACGAGTAATAATAAGAGTCATATCATAAGAACATTCATATAAATTAATAATTAAAGAATTATTTTTTTAACATGATAAAAAAATAATCAATTATATAATAAATATGTGATCAAAAATTTATTATAAAATTATATTAGTATGCGATGTAATCTTTTAATTTGATACATTATAGTTGAATCTTGTATAAATATACATAATTTATATAATATATATATACGCAACTAGCTACGACTAACTTAAAGTAAATTTTTATGATTACACTCATATTTTTATATATTTAAGACATATAAGAGAGAAAAATATTATTTATAAAAAATTAGTATCTTCCAAAATAATATATATCATTTGATCTCTATATTAATATTAAAATATTTTATTATATATATGAATATAATTAATATAAATTACATTAATTTTTAGATAATATAAATTATCCATAGATTTGTTGATAAAGTCACTGAATTAAAAGACCACATCTAAATTAAAATACTTATTTAAGATAATTTTGCAAAATTTAATTATTATAAAATAGTTCAAGTATATGAAAGTTAAAAATTTTGGTTAATGGATAAGTTTTGATATTTTAAATAGAAAAAGAAAAATAAAGTTCTCTCTCTTTTTATTTTGAGCAGAGGTTTCATGAATTTAAGTCTTATCTTTATGAAATCAAATTACTTGAGGTAGATAAAAAATATTTTTTTAATTTTATATACATATATATTAAAAATTATATTTATATGTATTTAATTTTAAAATCCTTCAGATGACGTTTCGAAGAGTTCAAGATGCTAATGCGGAATACTTATCATTAATATTGGGCTCCAAAATGGCCATCAGCGATTGTGCAAAGAAGCAGAAGTAGGCCACAGATGGCCACTTGGGCTCTTATAGGCTCGTCGATCTAATAGCAATCTCATTAATGTGCAAAGAAGCAGAAGTGGGCTGCAGATGGCTACTTGGACTCTTGTAGGCTCATCGATGTAATGGTAATCTCATTAATGGGGCACCGTCGTAAAAGCATCTGCCAACTCCCCGATAACTCGGAGGATGTTAGGCTGCTCACACATGCTGCGATACCCTGACAAGTCAGAATGGGTCAAACTTCACGTATACACAAGCTTGCCTGCCAAGTTCTCTCAAAAACCTATAGCTATTATTTTTCTCTCTTTCTTCTCTTTGTAAATATATTGCCACTTGATTTTTGGAGGGTTTACACCGAAATCTCTCTCCAACATTTCTGACCTTTTGTTTAGTTATAGTTTGACATTCTTCCGAATTGGATTTGAGGGCAACATCTTATCCAGTAAGGTGCTCCAAATGGCAAGTATAGAAATCGACTAAATTGTTGTTGGAACTACAGCAATCACAGTCACACAATTTAATAACAGAAACAAACTATAATAAATAATATAGTAATCAA
>JAVXUL010055539.1:0-10427 GCA_035590515.1 Trichilia minutiflora
CTTAGATTTTTTCACTAAAGATATGCATGGGAGATGTTAAAAATGCTTGAACACGTCTCTTTTATTCATAGTTGAATAATTATTACAAGTGTGTTACAAGCTTACAATTGGATTCGACTGAGAAAAAGTTCTCTTGGGGTAGTATTTCTTTAACATCTCTGTATGCTAGGCTTTGCTTAGAATGCTGCAGTCTGACTGGGTCAGTTTATAAGTTCCTGGCCTGACTGTCCTGACCACTTGATACAGTCCTTTCCAATTAGCACCCAGGGATCCTTTTGATGCTACTCGAGTATTAAGGGTGATTCTTTTGAGTACGAGATCACCTTTCCTGAATGAATGGTGTCTAACCTTTCGATTGTAGGACCTAGACACCTTTTGTTGGTGGGCGATGGTCCTGATCAGGGCACGGTCCCTGGCTTCATCCTTGGAGTCTAAATTAAAACGCATGACTTACTAATTTTCTTCTTCACTGAAATGAGAAATACGAAATGTTGGGATGTCCATTTCGACTGGGATTACTACTTCAAACCTATAGGGCAGGAAGTAGGGCGTCTTACCTATGGCTACCTTCATAGTGGTCCGATAAGCCCACAAGATTTCGGGTAGGTTATCCACTCAAGCTTCCTTTCTCTCACCCAGCTTCTTTTTGAGTAGTTTCTTGATGGTCTTGTTGACTGCCTCAACTTCACTAACTGCCTTTGGATGAGCTGGCGATGCCAGTCTTAGATCAATATTTCATTCACTATAGAACTCATTCATTCCCTTATTATCGAATTATTTTCTATTGTCTGCAATCAGGACGTTAGGAATTTCATGTCAATAAAGAATGTTCCTTTGAATAAAAGCGATGATATTCTTCTCGATGATCTTGGAGAAAGGTTCCGCTTCTACCCATTTTATGAAATCGTCAATAGCCACAATAGAGTATTTTGCCTATGCCCTAGAAAGGGTCCTAGCAGATCAAGTCCCTATTGTGCAAAAGGCCAAGGACTCAGTAAGGTGATCAGGTTTTCTAGAGGTTGATGAGGGATGTTTGTATACACCTGACAAGCATGACATTATTGTACCAGCTAGTGGGCATCCTCACTCATCGTAAGCCAAAAATATCTCTGCCTAAGCACTCGATGAATTGGATTCATGTTACCGATGTGATTATCGCAAGTTTTCTAGTGCGTCTCGTTCAACACCTTTTCAATTTCCTACAGTCTCAGGCATCTTAGGTAGGGGTGCTAATTCCCCTTTTATATAGAGTGCCCTCTATTATGACGAATCTGGCAGCTTTTCTCCGAATTTTGAGAGCTTTGTTCTTGTCAGTTGACAGGATGCCTTCACTGATGTATCTCAGGATAGGGTCTATCCTTGATGATGATTCTTTCTGAGTGGTCAAGATACCGGTGTTCTCAAGGGGAGAGGTGCTCCTCCGTTCTAAGGTTTCGACAGGAATTGCCCTGAGAATATTTTCGATGAGGTGAGGCAAACTTTGATAATGCGTCAGCCAGGAGGTTCTCTGATGGGAGAATCTTTCGTATCTTCACCTTCTCGAATTAATTGATTAAGCACCGGGCCTCTGCGAGGTAAGACTTTATGCTTTCTTTCCGAACTTGATATGATTTTTAAGTGATTCACAAGAAGTTGTGAAGCATTATGAGTGGTGAGTTTGCGAACCCCAATCTCTTGCACTATTCTTAATCCTGCCAACAAAATTTCATACTCTACTTCATTGTTGTTATAGGAAAAAGAAATCTTAAAGCATACCTAACTTCCTCTTTCTCAGGCTCGATTAATATGATGCTTGCACCTCTCCTATTTTGACTTGCTGACTCGCATATCCACATCTGTCAGGTTAGGGAGATCCACCTCCATCTGCTCAGGTGAATTGAGGGGTCCGGGAGATGGCTAGTGTTTCTGCAGCAGTCTGTTCAACTACAAAATTGGCTAGAGCTTATCCTTTGATAACCCTGCGAGGTTGAAAGTCGATGTCAAATTCGTTGAGTTCTATTATCCATTTGACCAGTCTCTTGAATAAGTTGGATCGATGGAGAATCTATCGAAGTGACTGGATGGGCCTGAAAATAGGGCCGTAATTTTATGGCTGCTATAACGAGTGCTAGGGACAACTTTTCTAGTGCTGAATATCTCGTTTTAGCATCTATTAAGACTTTACTGGTATAGTATATAGGCCTCTGTACTTATTGAGAATCTTCCTTTACTAAAAATGAGCTAACTGTGTGTTCACTGACAGTCAGATAAAGATAAAGAATTTCTTGTGGCGAAGGACTGACCAGCTGCGGGATATAGGTTAGGTAATCCTTAAGTTGTTTGAAGGATTCTTCACATTCCTCGCCTCATATCATTCCCTTGCCTTTTCTCACAGCCCTAAAGAAGGGGTGGCACTTGTTAATGAACCGGGAAATAAAACGGTTCAGAGAGGCCAATCTTCCTATCAAACTTTGCAGTTCCTTTATCGTGCTAGGATTCTTCAAGTTCAAGATTGCCTGTATCTTCTGTGGGTTGGTCTCAATGCCTCTTTCACTGACTATGAAACCTAGAAACTTTCTCGACACGACTCCAAAGGCGCACTTCTCAGGATTTAACTTCAGCTGATACTCCCTAAGTAATGAGAATGCCTATTCCAAGTGAGGAGGGTGGTCTGAGGCCCTGACGGATTTGGAGATTATATCATCCACGTATACTTTCATGAATTGTCCTATTAGTGGCTTAAAAACCTTATTCACCAATCTTTAAAAAGTGGCTCCGACATTCTTCAGTCCAAAAGGCATCACCTTATAATAATACAGCCTTTGATCAGTGATGAAGGCTGTCTTCTCCTGGTCTGACGGATACAATGGTATCTGATTGTATCTTGAGAATGCATCCATGAAGCTCAATAGTTTGTGGCCTGCTGTGGAGTCTACTAACTGGTCGATTCGGGGCAAGAGAAAACTATCCTTTGGAAATACCTTGTTCAAGTCAGTGAAATCGACACACATTCTCTAGCTTTTGTTGGCTTTATTAACCAGGACAACATTAGCCAGTCAATCTGGGTATTTAACTTCTCGGATGAAACCAGCCTTGAGCAATTTATCTACTTCTTCTCTAATAGCTCTTTGCCTTTTAGCCTTAAAAACCCTCCTATTATGACGTACTAGCTTATGTGAAGAGCCAACTGCGAAATGGTAAGTTATAGCTCCTTTATCAATTCCTGGCAAGTCTGCATAACTCCAGGCGAACACATTCGCGTTTTACCTCAGGGTTTTTATCATAGCTTGACTCTGCTTAGAGTTTAGTTGGGTGCTAACCCTGACGACCCTTTCGGGGTAGCGCTGATCTACAACCACACTGATCAGGGTTTCTTCTAATTCCACCTTGGGAAATGGCGATCCATTATGTTCCTTATCCTGGACAATAGACGATTCTCCCGATTCTGTTCCTGCGCTGGTTGAGGGATTGACGGTTGGCTCAAGGGGATCCTCCAACGACCTCTTGCGAATGCAATAAGATTGCTTTAAAGAAGTGATAAAACACGACCTTACTTCTTTTTAATTGTCCCTTATAATGCCAATTCTTTTCCCAGCCTTGAATTTAAACTTCAGGTAGTGGATACTTTCCACGGCCTTGGTAATCTTGAGAAAAGGCCTTCCTAGGATGGCAGAGTAAGAGATTTTCAAATCAACTACCTGAAAACAGACTATGGCGGTCTTTTGATAGGGATTTTCTCCCATGATGATTGTTAGTTGTATCGACCCCAGGAGAGTAATGCATGAATCTTTAAATCCGTGTAAAGTGGAGCTGGGTGGAATCAACTCCAGGCTATGCCTAGGGAGTCTAGCGTATCTTTAAAAATTATATCCGCTAAACTACCTATATCAATCAGGATTCTGCTAACCAGCTTCGATGCGAATCCCATTGCCACTACCAAGGCATCATCGTGGGGGTAATGGACCCCCACTTTGTCCTCATCTATAAACACGATGAGTACGGTGGTAATCCATGGCCTCTTGTCTGCTCGCACATTCATCACATGGATATCGAAAGAGTGACTGGATAGCGAGTAGCGGGCGTAATTTCTATGAGAATTATTTGATAACCCTGCTAGGATGGGTCCTCCTAAGATAACCATGATGCCAGGATCCGGATCCAAGTAGTCCTCATCGTCCTGATGTTGCCTTGACCTTGGGAAGAGGTGCTGAAAATCGATGTAGTTTGTGAGATAATTGTTGATTCCCATAAACGGTGCCAACTGTTGATGCAAGAATTATCCATGAACCCTCCTCGCAACCAATGTGGAATAACTCAACTAATGAGGTGTAAGGGCAATACGTCTGTTTGTCAAACAATGATTTCTACACCGGAGAAGGATTATGAATGTGGTTGCTTCCGGAAGAACTTCACCTCTTAAGCCTGCAAAAAAAATAACACCTCGAAGTGACTTCGAGAGGGGTTCCCGACGGAAAAATTTCGATGCCTAAGTCAGAGAAAGGGTGGAAGAATGAAATGTGTTTTTGGTAAAGGTCGCAAAAAGAAAGCCTGAACAAAGCAAAAATGAAAGAAATATGTGTGGAATTTACCCTATGGAGATAGCGAAAAAGAAAACGACGATAATGAGGCTGCCTAATTTCTCTCAATCTCTTTGTGTAGCTTAAATATTTCCTACTTCATCGGTAGCTCAACTCTCAAATACAATGATCAATGAATACTTAAAATTCAACCCACTAGCCAACTCACCCCGAAAACCCCCCTCCTTCGTTGCAGGAGTTTGGTTTATAAAGTGTCCCTCCTCTGAACGGTAATGTGACTTAGTATCGGAGAATGGGAAAGATGTGATATATGACATAGAATAGTGTGCAGCCAATTTCCTTTAATGATGCTGTCACATCTACTGGCTTTGCAGGTTCATCACCGTCCTATCACTTGAAAATGATCAGAGGATTTTAGTATGATGGGTACTTTTGACAGGTCAGTTATCACTAACCATTCCCATTTTTGAGTGGAAGAGGCATAAGTCTATTGATACTCTAGTTAGGGATCGTCAGAGAGCCAACAGCCAGGGAACTCTTGACTTAAGGCAAATTTCCTAGGAAGCTATTTTGATCCCTAAGCTGGGGATGATTATGAAGTCCAACTTTTGGATGCCTGTGACGATACTGATTTTCCTGGAAAGCAGGTTGTCTAGGACGAAGTTTGCCTGAGACAGTAGGATCCCTGAACCGGGGGATGCTTGAGAGGAAGTTTGCCCGAGACCACAAGATCCCTGAGCCAGGGGATGCCTGAGGCGAAATTTACCTGAGACCACAAGATCCCTGAACTAGAGGATATCGAGGGCGATGGTACTACTGGACTGGGGTGCCTGGGACAGAATATACCTAAGAAGAGAGAACCTTGGAATTACACCTGACCTCTTGTCATATATTTTACTGATTAAGTGTCTACATATTACCTTCGTATTTTTTCCCAAACATAATATATAATTAAATCTTATTATATATTATATAATAATATTAAATAAAATATTTTAAATAATTTTTAAATAAAAAATTACTAAAAATATTTTAAATTAATTGTATAAGCTGCTAATATAATTATTCAAATTTATTTTATTTAATATTTTTTATAATTAAATCTTATTATATATTATATAACAGCATTAAATATAATACTTTTAATAAAAATTAAAAAATATTTCAATAGTGAACGAGCACGCACCGCGCACAATAGTTACAGTGCGCGTTGGGGATAGTACCCAATTTTAATATTTTTAGTTTTAGTAATAAAATTTTTAATAAATAATTTAATTATTTATTATAATTATTTAAATAATCAATTAATTTAAAAATTATTTAAATCATAAAATAAAATAAAATATTTTAAAAATAAATAATATGTAAATAAATATATTATTGTTAATTGTAATATTATTTAATAATTAATCAGATATTTATTTTATTTATAATATTATTTAATAATTAATTAAAAATTATTTATTTTGATTATCTAAATAAATAATTAAATTAAAAATTATTTAAAACTTAAATTTAATTAATTATTTTAAAAATAAATATTGTCTAAATAAATATATTATTATTAATTATAATATTATTTAATAATTAATTAATTTTAAATAATCCTCTGGTCATTCTTATAATAACATCCATTCATTAATTTCAAACCCAATCTAGTATTCAATTTATTATCTAATACAATTTCCACTAAATCAAAACTAATTTATTATAGTTTCATCTTAAATTAGGTTATTCTAGCCCCCTAAATAATGTATTCTAATCAACTTTATCATAATTAAATATAATTCTTGATTTTTTTTAAATGGTACAAAAAATTCGAAATCTCAAATTCTCTAAAACATTAAAATAATACTTAAATCGGGTTAAAAATCCTATCAAGGCATCAATTTAGGCCTTAGGAAACTTTAATTTTTATCAGTTGTTGAAAACTTCTAATTGACTTTAGAACCTCAATCTTTCCCGGGTTGATTTCTCGTTCCAGTAAGAGAAATGATACTTGTAGAAGATAACGGATGTTGATTTATTGTGATTTTATTTGAAAAATTAGAGTTTAATTGGTGAAAAATCAAAGAAATGGGAGGGAGAAGAAAGTTGTAGGAGTACTGAGAAAAGAGGAGAAAAAATCATGGGCAATGGGGGAGAGGAAAAGATGGGTGGATGAGAAGTTCACCCCTATTTATAATGCCATAGGATATTATAAAAATATCCTTGAGCTATTAAATAGGAGAAAGTTTCAGAATAGGCAAAGACGGAATTTCACAGGGAAAGAAACAGGTTTTGCATGGCTATGGGAGAATCGATGTCAACCCAAATTGGTGCCAAGACTGGCATCTATCCTAAGGTTCTCCCCTGGGCCAATTTCCTCTTGCCATTCCACCTTGTTTTCTTCTGCATTCTAGAACCCATTCTTCCCTATTTCTAGCTCTATTTCTACTTTGTTTGACATCTATTTTCACTCTATTTTTTTCTATTCTACTAGGTCTTTGTTCTCTTTAAGTATCAAAATTTTTTTGGTCGATTGTCAGTCTTGATTTGCATGAAAATTTGTTTGAAATTCTAGTGTTCAATGAAGTCCACAATAAAACCACCTTCATACTTAGCTATTTATTAACCAAACCTTCCCTACATATTATACATTAGGATTATGTCAACTATTCGTTAATTATAAAAATATAGATGTATTATAAAAATGACAAAAATATAAGGGTATAAAATGATCAAAATACCCTTAATTGTACAAAACAGGGTGTTTCGAGTCTACCAAATTAAAAGAATTTTATTCTTAAAATTCTACATACCTTAGTATTAAAATAGGTAAGGGAGTTATTGTTACATTTAATTTTGGGGCTCCCATGTCATTTCCTTGACTGTGGCGCTTCGCTATAAAACTATTGCTATGATTATAATTTCTTTACAGGGAACTCGTTTTTATTATGCTATTCAACATTGTCTATATATAGTTGAGGAGGTGATGGTCATAAGGGCCAAAACTATAGGTACAAAGTTTAATAGCCTAAAGATGGATTGAGATAGTAGCCATCATAGGTGAGTGGTGCATCGATGAGATCTGTTAACTTAATGTGTGTTTTTGATGATAAACAAGTATGTGATGAACAAAATATACTTAATGATGAACAATTGCATAGCCTTATTGAAAATGTGATGAGTAGTACAAAGGTCCCTTGATTAATTATAATATATTGTGTTATCTTGATTGATTATAAATAAAAATGATTTGTAAATTGATTAATTGTTTTATTGTAATCAATTGATTGCTTTGATTAATGAAGTTATATGTTGATTGATGAAAAATGAAATTTGATTAAGTTTAAATTGAATACAATCTTGATTGTTTGTTATATTTGATAAATAAACTCGAAATTGATTTAATTATGTTGTGCTTTAAGTGTTTCAAATTATGCAAACATATTGCCGTGTAAATTTATATAAAAATTATATTTTTATTTGAATTAATCAAGAATAAAATTTAATGTTTATATTATTTTTCATATATTGTTGAATAAAGTTTAAGAAACAATTTAAAAAAATTGTAGAACAATTTTGAAATCACAAAAATTAATTTGATTATTAAATAACATTTTTTGTGTATAAATATAAAAGTGTTTAAGAATATATTTGTATTGAATTGTCATTCTATTATAACTATTATAACTAGCAAGAACAAAGCTTTGACAAAAAAGGTTTGTTATTTTATGTATAATGTTGTGAGCTGTAGTATAAATTATAAAATTGATATGGCGTTATTATATAATTATCATAAAATTTGTATTTTTTTAATATTTAATAATTATATTTATTTTATATTTTTATTTAACTAATATTATAACAATATAAAAGATCATTTGTTACATATTAAAATTTGGAAGAAATATTTTATAAAATTGTCAAAATAATGACTGTCTTCACTAATTAGCATTGTGTACAAACTCTAGAATTTAAGACATTTTCACCGCTCTTCTAAGATTATTATATCTTTCATAAGTTTTTTTTTCTTTTACGTAAGAAATCCTAATATACCGAATCAAGAATATACGCTTAGCAGCCGTCACATTTAGAGGGATAGTTTAGATAAAACCCATGGCCTGACTCCCTTAACGTTTTAATAAGACCTTTTGGTGGTTCAAACTTGGAACAGATGTTAAACAGCCATCATATCAAACCTTACCACCAAATAACCTTTAAAGGATTCTCTTTCATAAGTTAATTCATAATATTTGAAATTGATATATATTAGATCTGAATTTCTAAATCTACAAAACAAAAATTTTAATTCTAAAAAGTTAACATATTACATCACATAAACAACTAACAAAAACAAAAGAGAAACCCATTATCGCTTGAATCAAAATTTGACGAATGAAACCCAGTTACTCTTGTAAACAAATTAAAAGCAACAATAATTTAATAAAGTAAAAAAATATAATTAAAACAAATTACTATCATTAAACAAAAAAATTAAATTTATTACTCATTAAAAAAATTTAAAATATCGGTCAAATTCTTTTAATTATCTTTTATTACATGGTAAGCTAATATTTATAACGAACTTTAAAATTTTATTAATTTTAATTTTCATAAATTAAAAAGAATTGAATTAAACCGAACCGAACAGTTCGTTCAACCTTTTACTTCCCATCGTTGTTATCAACATCGCGATTTTAAACAATAAAATCGGTCAAAATTACGATTTTAATTAAAATCGAAAACAGTAAAACAGTAAAAATATTTAATCGATTTTGATCAATTTTAATCGATTTTGATCGATTTTATTAATTTATAAAAATATTTTAAATATTTTATTATCTATATATTATTAAAAATTCTGTTTTTACGTTTCTATTTTTTAAATAAAAAATAATTTTAATTAAAATCGCGATTTTAATAACCTTGATTACTTATAATTATCGTCATATCATTCAGGTATAGTAATAAAAGAATACAACCATAATCAGTGCATCGAATAAAGAAAACAGAGTCATATAAATTAGATTTAAACTTGAATTGTTGAGATGTAGTGCTGAAATTAGCAAATTAATCTTGAAGAGTTGGTTTGAGATCATATATTGATTTTGTCAATTATTTTTAATAAATATATTAAATATTAATTAATTATTATTATAATATTGATACTAATTAAAAATATAATTGGATTAAAAATATTCATAAATATAATTATTTAATAATAATAATTAATAAATATCATTAAATTTATATCTTAAGACTATTTTATTCTAAATTAAAAAATAATAAATTTATTTTTAATGATGATTTTTTGTTTCAAACAAATAAAATAATTGTTTCTTTTTCCTCATTTTTCATTCATTGTTTCTGTTGTTGCGAGTAAAATATCCGCGTAAATATTAATGATATTTTTTTTATTATTAAATTAAGATTAAACCACATAAATCACTGTCCCAAATTCTTAATGTCTTAACTCTTTGTCTCTATTAAAATAATAATTCTATATTTTCAAAATAAAATTTTAAAAATACCTGAAACATATATTACAATTTCATTAAATCTAAAATTTAATTATATAAATAATAAAACAACAATAACAGATATTTCAAATATGATTTAATATTTCATTTTTGTGAATCGTGCATTAAAATAAAAAACAATTATTAATGTTACTTCCTAAATTATGACAAATTACAGTAGCTTTCATAAGAATCATAACTCTGAAGTTAAATTTTTTATTTTTTATTATTTAATTTATAATTTTTATTATTTCATATAAATATATATTTTTTAATTATAACTAACCATGTAAATAAAATTAAAGTCTTAAAATTAACAAGTAAGTATTTAAGGAGTATAAGTAATATAACGTTATTAATTCATTTACCATATTATTTAAAATTTAAAAATTAGAATAAAATTTGA
>JAVXUL010055560.1:0-10426 GCA_035590515.1 Trichilia minutiflora
TACATTCTGAGTTTGGGTGTTAGATTGATTTGGTATTGGAAATGTTTTGGAAATCAGGATTTTTGTTTGAATGCCTTCCAGGCCTACAGGGGGTATTCTGTGTGTTAGAATGCACCCTGGAGGTCTGTGGCGTCTGTCACAGGTGGGCCCCATGGATTGGGGTGTGACACTAAAGTTCCTCGCTCAAGTCGTGATCCTACTCCTCGTTATCTGAGCCTACACACGGATATCGAAATCCTATCAATTCGTATTCTAACTTACACACGTGACTCGAATGCGAGGAATGCACTTAACCCGAATACCCAAAATCGATTCTAACCCAAAATCGGCTAAAACTCCATTCACCTCATTCTCAACACCCACAACCCACATTGCACTTAAGATGACGCATTTCAGCTCGATTCCACAATTTCGATATGCGGACCACACATGCCTACCAAAACAGTAACTCTAGTTACTGTTCATGTTTTCCCATTTTCTCCGAAATCACTTTCCTAGCTTTCTATGACTTCCCCGAGTCCATTACAACCCAAATAACATTCTAAAACTAACCGAAATGCGGTAAATCTATGAAAATGCATTCGAAGGCACATACGAATCAAAACTCATAAAATGGAAAATGGGATATGCAGACGGGTTAGAAACGGAGCTACGAACCTCGTGGTGTGGTTGGTTTCCTTCAATTTGGCCCGGAACACCGAAACCCCCAAAATGAGCTCCGAAACCCTAACTTCTCAAATGTGATTCTGGCGCTTCTACCAGCAAATCGAAGCCACCAACGCGCTAGAAATGTCTAATGCAACACGATGCCGAAGAGAAATCGAAGAAAGGATGAAAAATGAAAAGTGTGTGTGTGTGACAGAGGAAGAACGAAGGAGAAGAAAAAAGAGGGGAAGAAGAAGAGAAAAGTGGGGGAAGGAGGGGGTCAACTCCCCTTTTTATAGAAATGGGGGCAAAATTATCATTTTTCTCCTGATTATTTAAGAAAAGAAGCTTCCAAACGGGGGTATTTCAGACTTTTCGCACGATTCGATTGATCGAACCTACCCTTCGTTCGACCGAAGTCACCCTTCGTTCGACCGAAGATTTGCGAGCTCCCTGGAAATCGGGTGCACTTGATTCGGTCGACCGAACCAAGCATTCGTTCGACCGAATCCTATTCGTTCGAACGAACCTGACATTCGTTCGACTGAATGCCTTCCACCTTGAGTTTTCTCATGCGATCGAGTTCCCGATAAATTTCCGACATCCATTCTCAGTCCTCAAGCATTTCACCCCTTCCAAAACCTCAAATCAACCCGTGAAATATCAAAATCCTAATAGAACCCGGACGTACATCACTGATAAGACGAAAATACCCTTATATGAAAACACGTTGGCTCGAGAAATGTTCCGATGATATTAAATAGTGTAAATATGATTTACGATTATTTGGGAGACAAGAAAAGATTTTATATATATATATATATATGTTAATAAATAAATTGGTTTATTTATTATTGATTAAATAATTGTTATTTAATACAATGAATCCTTAGTTGACAAACGGTACCGTGTATTGCTACCGGGAATAAATATGAGAGTCAATTTTGTCAATTCATTATTTATTTAATGTTTAGGATTATTCTTTAATATTATATTAAAGAATGGAGTATATATATACATGTATTTGGTGATATACATATTATTGTTATTAGTATTAATATACTTATATTATGTATAAATATTAATACTAATAATTGTTTTTATTATTTCATATTATAAGATAATATCAAATTATTAAATTATGTTATTTTTCATAATCTTTGGTATCCACCAATAAGGGTGAAGCAAAATGTTTAATTGTTATTGGTGTTTAAAAAGGTGGATTTGACAAATTTGGCTAGCTTTCTTCCACCACCCGTAGCTTCCTTCTCTTTGATTTTGAAATCAAGTTTTTGGCTTTAACCTTAAGCCTTGGGTGTGCTGGAACGGGCAGAAAGAGACCAAGGAAGAAAGCTTTGTGTTTGAAAATAAAAGAGAGAAAAAGAGAGGGAAAGGATAAAGGTTATGGTTTCCTAAAGTTGCCAAGTGGTTTGCTTGCATCTTTCCTCTTTTCTCCACTCTCCCATCTATCATCTAGGAACCATCTTCATCTCCATTGGTTTGTGGATACCTTTGGAGGCCAAAAGGAAGCTTAACCATAAGGAAAGCAAGGTATGACTTATACATCCTTGTATATATTTGAAAATTTTAAAAATATATGCATAATTATCTCCATGATCTTGGCTGTACTCTCCTTGTTTTTCTTTTTTCACTAACATGGTGATTTCTAATGCCAAACTTAGCTCATTTTTCTGTCGTCAACGTCCTGGTTTTCTCAAATTATAACCCTAGGCCTTCAATCACTGCTAGAGATTTTCAATATGAATCGAGTTTGCTTAAATTCGCTTTTGTTATCCTTCTGGGTGTCAATAGTCCTTCTTTTGTGCAAAGCTTTAAGCCATTATTCAGCTATTGATTGCACTTATTCTTTGGACTGAAAGTGATTATAGCTTTGCAATTTTATGATGATCCTAAAGCAATCTAGTAGATAAAAGCTGGACTTGTATACAAATGATGCAGTGGAAATATGTATTGAACAAGAAATTGAACAAATAATCAAAAGCTAAGATTGAAATCCTCTAAGAAATCTGAAAACCTTAAAAATTAAGAGAAATTTTATATCAATTAAGCAAAAGTTTCAATTTTTAATATTAGAGCCCCTTTTGTACCTACAAACTAGGGTTAAGTATAATTACAAACTTGTTTTTAAATTTAAAAATAAAAATAAATATAAAGAAAAATAAAAACAAAAAATTATATAATTGAACATGTTTGGCATCGGATTCCCTTATATTTTGTGCAAATATATTCGACCTCCTAGTGAAATAGACATCCGACGTCAGTCTTGATCACAACTAACGTCAAATGTATACTATCTTAGATTTCAAAAGCTTTAGCTTTGCACCATTCCTCTCTCCTTATGAAAGATTAGACTCCAAGTCTTCGAAATTGTTTAGATAATATTATAGATATTTTAAATGTTGAAAGTTAATGATACGCTCATAGAATTTAGTAAATCGATGGCATAAGCATTGTCATTAATCTTTTAGTGACTTTGAGCGGGCCAAATTTCCTTATAAAAGCTTACTATACTGGCTAACTAGAGCCCTCTCATTGTAAAGAAACACTAAAACTTTATCTCCCACTTCGAATGTCTTCTTGTGCCTACGCTTGTCTGCTTGGGCCTTATACTGGGTGTTTAATGCTTCAATTATCTTTCAAACCTCTGATTGCACTATTTATACTTTATTTACTAAGTTTTGAGCTGTTAAACTCTTTATTGATGCCTTAAGTAGTGCGTGAAGGTCTAAAGCAAGTTTGGGTACCTTTTTGATATACCATACCAAACAAAGATCATTGGTCAAGGTATGGATGGTACTGTTATAGGCGAACTCGACTTGTGCCAATGCCATGTCCCACTATTTAGTTCAGTCTTTGTAAATACTTTTGAAGATGTTCTCAAAGGTCTTGTTTACTATCTTCATTTAACTGTTTGTCTAAGAATATATTGTACTATTATACAATAAATTTGACTTAAATTATTACCACAAACTTTTCCAAAATGTGCCCAAGAATTGGGTGTCACAATTGACAATAATAGTTTTTGGAGCCTCGTGTAGGCAAACCACCTTGACAAAGAACAATCACACCATATGAGATGCCTTTGATGTTCTCTTGCACGATATAAAATTTACCATAATAGAGAACCTATCACCTACAAAAAAAATTGAGTCAACACCATATGGGTACATGGTAACCTGATAATGATATCCATCAATAAACTTCCCATATATCTTGTGGCATTGGGAGTGGTGTATAATGTCACGTCTCAACTTATGGATCCCATACGTGATAATCATCACAGACTTTCAGGATGTATCCAATCACACAGAATACACCCTGTAAGCCCGTAAGGCATTTACAAAACCTGTATCGATAGTAAATAAAACACTTCTCACAATTTTCCTCCCTTGACACCCAAACTTCGAATCATTTTAAAGTAATCCACAAACACTTCGAAATATATGTATATATATATATATCCATAAAATGTTCATCAAAATATGAATCTGTGGGAATCAATCCATCCCAAATTAAAATATAAATATTTCTTACAAATTCTTTTACAATTAATAAAAAGATCCATAAACAATATAAAATGGACAGCTGACTCTAGTGAACTAAAGACAGAACTGAGCGAGTCGACTTATCATAAACCTGATAGTCCCTTAACTCTGAAGAATTACCACCACTGCTCGTTGCTAACTAACCAAACTGAAACTGGAGAGTGAGGAGGGTGAGTATACGGGAGTATACTCTGTGAGTGAACTAATGGTAAATATAAGTAAATAATACTTAATTTATGAATATAAAATCACAATTAAAATACAATAGATACAGTCAATGAAAATCAATTAGAGATAACGTTTTCGCATCGCCAAACACACCTTTGGTGACGATATTATGTCATCTCCAAAAAATCTTTTGGCGACGATAATACTTTCGTCGCCAAAGGCTTCTTGAGCGACGACATTATATCATCGATGAAAGCGTTTTTAGAGTTCAAAACCTCAAATCATATATCAAAAATCATTAGGCTGGCTACCTTTCTCAGAGATTATCCTGGCCCTAGGCATTCCAAAATCGTCAGTGGGTTTTATATGTAATAAAAATCGTACTATTTATAAAAATAAGTTTTTGAATGCAGAAAGTAAATGATGCAAGGTTTGATTAGATAAAAACAAGCTCGTCACTGACGTTCATCTAGAATTAGCCATGGGGTGACATTCGTGACTAATTTGACGAGACTCACAAGTGATCAAATCCCATTACATCATCACAATAATACATCCATACACCACCCCCACCTGTGAAGTCTCCACTTACCTAGGCAACCTCTCTATCAGGCCGACCCTAGATTACCTCCCTGTAGCTATAGTAATCAATCCCTGGCCTCATGGTTGTCATCACCAAAATGTATATCAATATCCATATGTGACATATATCCCACAAGATATCAAGAAATCAAAAACATTTATATATTACCATATCTATCAAATATAACTCATCTTGGCCTCCGGTCATAAATATGTAAACATAATCATCACAAATTGTGGATATCCATATATAAATAAGTATGCGTAAAACAAAAATAATATACATAAAGATTATTTAAAAATATATCGAGTGTTCACATAAGAGTATTTAAAAGTATTTTAAATCAATAAAAAACATAAAAATATTCACTTATAGTTTAGTGAGGGTATACACTCCTTAGTTCCCCTCGTTTCTTAGATCGATACGCAGATTCCTCGCTCGTGCACTGTTGTCTAAACACATATACCAAAATCATATCAATATACATTTCTAAAATGAGAATACGACGCGAATGTGTGATATGCATGATAGTCCGAGCTTTCTAAAGTTAGTAATTACACGAAATCAGATAAAACCCTCGATATTCACCTAATTAATTATATAATACTATCATGAATCCACATTATTGCTACACTAGTGTAATTCGGCTTGATTTCATAATTTAGACCTATGAATCCTACACGTTCATCAGAACAGTAATCTCGATTGCTATTCACATCTATCCATTTTCTCCAAATTTGTATTTTCAACTACTTAACAAGTTACTCGATTTTAACATAACCTAATTAATGCATAAAACCTAAATATATGTGATAACTCTAGTCGAAGTCTCCTCGGATGAACAGTAAAACCCATACGAACATAAATTGTAAAACGTGAAATAAAATATACAGACTAGTTAGGAATGACGCTATGAACCTCGTGGTATTATCAGTTTTTCTTGGTTTTTAACGGAAGTCGGAAAACCCCAAAATAACTTTCAAAATCCTAGCTGCTCATTTTCATTTCTGAGTTCTAAATGACAAATTGAAACCTGCAGTGTGTTAGAGATGGAAAATACAAGTGATTGATGGTGAGGGATCAAAAATACAGTAAGATTCTAGTGAGAGAAGAGAATGGCAATGAGAGAATGGTAGAGAGGGGAGAACGAAGGAAAAGAGAAGAAGAATGAGGGGAAAACGACTCAGCTCCCCTATTTATAAAAATGAGGGTGAAATTATCTTTTTGCCTTCAAGTTATACAAAGGAGAATCTTCTAGAAATGGATAAAATTTTTATTTTGCGTCGATTCGATTGAACGAATCGGGGGATTCATTCAAATGAATATAAATTTGATTGAAAGAATTAGGTTTCGATCGAATGAATCTGGCACTTTCAAAGTCAGAGAGCTTCTCAATTTTTCATTTGAACGATCGAATATTCATTCGAACGAAATGATCAATTCGATCAAACAAATCACTATTCAATTAAACAAATCTGAGTCTAAAATTTTTTAAAGAGTTTCTCCAAATTTTGTCCGAATGATTTGCTTTTTGTTTGAACGAAATGTTCTATTCGTTCGAACAAATTACCCATTTGTTCGAACGAATTGCACATTATCTCCCAAATCCTTCCTTAAATTAGAATATATCATTGGGATCCAACTCAAAATAAAACTAAAAAATATCATTGGGGTCCTACTTAAAATAAAACTATCTTTCAATTATGTTGAGGTCCCTACGTTTATGACTTTAAAACTCTATCTTAACCAACTCAAATCCCTAAATTAAATATGAAACTGTGATGATGTGTTAACGGTGTATGAGATAGAGGCAATTGTATGTGCAGTAAAAAGATGAAATTATAATTATGCCCTTGGGCTACAGACACGGGGCTCACATATAAAGTCTTGTATTCTGCACCTTGCCTTTTACCATCTAACATACATAACATTGTTGTACTAAGTGCCTCACATTTTACTTAACCCTTGGCCAATAATATCTCTTAACTAAGGCCACTATGGTTTCTCATGCCAAAGGCGTCCAGTTAGTCTATTACCATATAAATCTTAAATAAGCTTTTCTCTCAAAGATGAGTCCTCTACGCAAAGTTGATTGCCTTTTATTAGGAACCCCTAAAAAATGTTATAATCTTCAACTACTCCTCCACCTTGCAATCTAGCCCATACTTCTTTAAAGTCTTTATCTTTGGGGTATAACTCTTTCACACACTCAAACTCGTTAACTTGACATGTAGGACAGTAATAATGGCTACATGCCGACTTAACACATTTGCCAGTTATTAACAATCTCGGACTTGTTAACTAATTTATATGAAAACTTCTGAAGGTAAGTACACTACTATGCATGTATGTTACTACTTATCTATCTTTGAATGCTCAAATGCTTTAAAGACTTAGAAAGTGTTAGTGTATATCGTAGAAATCACTTCGTATTGTCAATTTCAGTTTTATTATATTTGTATAATTTATAATTAATATAAAAAGAGTTGTTTATTCACATATATATTGTTTCCTTTAATAAATCATTCTATATAATAAAAAATATACATGAATTGTCTAAATAATTTATTTAATAGTTAAATAAAATTATCAAATCTATTTCCTACAAAAGTGATATTGATTAGACATCAATATCATATAGTAGATATATTGAATACCATTTATTAATATCATGAGATAGTATTGGTAAGGGGTGACTATAAGAGTCAAGTTACAAAGGAATTAATATGAATTTATAGTTAGAGAACTATTTATCAAATATGATTAAAAAATGATAAATCACATGGTATGCATTTAGTTAATGATTTATCATAAGATTGTATTAGTGTGAAACCCATCCTTTAGCATTATAGGCCTAATAATAAATCTCTCAAGAGTTTTCGTGCATGTCGTCGTGTTTAGATTATGTACGAGAGGGTATAAAACTTAAAATATATATCTTGAGTAAGATTATGGTGTAGGATATAAGTTTACAAGAAAGAACTGGATTTTTAACCTCAAAATTATCTCCAATTGAGAAAAAGTTCATCATCGTTTTTGTAGAGCTCGGAGTAAACAGTATTAAACGTATCGTTACGTTGACAAGGGTATCGACACGTTGGTGATGGTGATGGAGCCCACTTACGACGAAAGTTATCAATACGTTGAGAAAGGTATCGACACCTTACAGGCTTATGAACAGTATTTTGATCAAACGTATTGATAAGTTGCAGGAAAAATACCAAAGGTATCGATACGTTTTGAAACGTATCGAGTGGGGATTACATAGCCTATATACGTCGAGTAGGGGGATCGTCTTCCCCATTTAATTTCTTTGCTTCTCTCTCTACCAAAAATAGCAGAACTATTCTCTCTCAACTCTCAAAAACTAATCTCAGTCATTTCTCTACCAAACTCCATGATTTTGGTTCCTATAAACTCAAAATCAACACTAAAACTCAGAAATCTCCTCTGATCAGAGTTCTACGCGATGGTTCGCTAGGAATCACGAAGAAAGGGTGACGGTAAATAGTAGTTGAGTAAGAGAATCGAGCAAAGCGAGACTCAGAACACTTCTACCATCTTGGGTAAGTTCATCCCTTAACTTATTTCTCTATTTTAAGCCTTTGATGTGCATGAATCGCAAGAATAGGTTTTAGGTTACTGTTCATAAAACCCTAAAATTTGGGGTTTTTCTAATTTGTCGTCGGTATCGATAGATTAGAAGGCTTTGATAACTAATGGTGCTGAAACTGATGAGAAAGATGAGTTCTAAGAGCGGGGTATGAAAGGTTGTATGTTTAGAGAGAGAAAGGGTAGAGAGAGAGAGAGGAGTGCGAGAGTTGTATGAGCATGCATTGCATCATGTACACACACTTATTCAGATCATGAATATGTGTGAGGATTGACCATACAACTCTTAGGGAGTGGGTAGAATCCAATAGACCCAGGGGTGAGGATTGTCCATACAGCTTATGTGGAGTGGGTGGAATCCAATAGACCTTGGAATGTAGATTGACTATATAGTCCAAGATGGGATGGGTGGAATCCACATATCCAGGCTAAAGCATGCTAGCCTTATTTTGTTATATTAGATATGGGCACACATCCCTAACCAGGATTGCAGATCGGCCATACAGCTCAGATGGAGTGGGTGTGAGTCTATAGACCAAGGGGTTATACATATTTGAGATTTAATCGATTTTCTAGACATGTATATAATGCCATATTTCACTATGTTTGATTTGTATGATTACGAGGATGTTTCGTAATCAGTGTTTGAGGCTCTATTTTCTGTTTTGTTTATTTGTCTACTCACTGAGTATTTTTTCAAATACTCACCCTCACTTCCCATTTCAAGTTACTGTAGTCAGGCACGACATAGCATAGCTGAAGCGAGTCTTCAGAATAGTTTTTAGATACTCGACTCAGGATTTTATATTATGGTCCACTATCTATAAAATATTTGTAATAAATTGATTTAATGTAATTTGGCTTGCCCAAGAGTATTTTGTAATGTATTTTGATAAAATACATATGTGATATATGTATATTTGAAAATCTTCCATTCTATATTATTTTGTGTTATTTTTGAAAATGAGTTGAAAACAGGTACTAATACCTTGCGAGTTCTAGGAGTGCATTCTAATTGATAGGATGTGTTCTTGGGATTCACAGCAATTGTCACGTGACCGACTAGGGTAAGGGCATGAGAATTAGCATGCGAAATAATCCTTTAACTTAATACATCAAGGTTGAATCTTGTATAGATGCATATAGTTTATATGATGTATAAGTATAGGACTTATCAAGTCTTATATGATAAAACAAGTTTGGTTATGCATTGTTCATATAAAGATTTTAATGATAACTAAAATAGGATTTGTTTGCTCATTCAATAAGATTAAGAGTTTTCGTGGACTCTATCTAGGTTTGAGTTTTCAAACGAATATCGACAAATATTTGAAATCAAATTTTTAGTCCAAGCTAAATAAATGTCACATGAAGGTTCAGGGGGGCAAGTTTAGGACATGCTGATCGATAATTTATAAAATATCAAATTTAGGGTTTTAACTTTTCATAAACCCCAATTTTATTAGGACTGGATAGTAGAAAGATCTGACCTACATTATATGTGCAATCAAAGTATGGTTTTATAAAGAATTACTTCATTATAGATTAGAGACTATAGCTTGTTGCTAGATACTATTAGTGTATACCCTATAAACCATTCATGTTATCGGTTTCAAGGCTAGTGATCTTATATAATATTTTAATTAGTCATGAAAAAATTATTCTTTATTCACATACATTAGCTGTTTCCTTTATATTAGCGTTCTCATATATAAAGAATGTATGTGAATAGTCCAAATATTTTCATTTACTGGTTAAATAAAATCATCAAATTATTCCTTACGTACGTGATTTAGATTGGGCAACTATATCACATAGTAAGCATACTAGTTGCCTCCTAATGATATCATAT
>JAVXUL010055581.1:0-10425 GCA_035590515.1 Trichilia minutiflora
GCTTCAGGAGGTTGTTGATTCTGTCTTCGTTCAATAGGGGAGTGGCGGATCAACAAGTAAATTCATTCCAAGGTTCTATCCTTGTGACTATGATATTCTAGATCTCTAAATGTACACTGACAGGCTGCACCCAAAGCATCCTTATCAGTATGAAACCATTACCTTTAAGCCTGTGATCATTACCAGAATAATAAGACTTCCAGTAACAGGGGCTTGCGAAGTAGACCATGTCAAATTGTGAATCATTTGTTCGTCATTTTCATTAGTCCAACAGTGAGCCTTAGCGATTGAAGAAGCATAAGGTAAGGCAAATTATTTTATTCTAATAAATTAAAATGATTGTTAATTATTAAATATATTTAATGCTATATGATAAATTAAAGATAAATTTATCCTATATTTAATGTTGAGGTGTGAATATGAATATGACTGTTGAGCCACTGGATCCTTGTCGAAGAAAATGGATGGCCGGATCCTCCCTTACAAAGCCTCACCTCCAAGTCCTTGTAAGACAGTAACACACTAGAAGTCACGTCAGGTAGGGTTTCCGACAAAAAAACTCTGATGCCTAAGTCAGTGAAAGAGTAAAAGATGGAACAACTAATTTTGACCAAAGGAAAAGAACGAAATGCTCAAGTAAAAGAAGCGAAGTAGGAGAAAAAGAATTCAAACCCTTTGTTTGCTGATTATCTTCTTTATATAGGGCCCTTACGATGTGAGTGAAGTGACTTGGCATCGAAGAATGGGAATGATGGGATGGACTGCCTTGGGACAGTGTGCCAGCGGCTTTTATTTAAGGGATGGGACATCTATCAAGCCTGACACTGTTAGACTTTTTGAGATTTGGTAGAAGATGGGACAAATGTCTGAATTTTGTCAGGGTGACGCTTCTTATTACAGAGTCCTTAATTATTAATCATTCCCATTTTTGATGATCTCTAAGGGCTGATGACGAGTCAGACTTCCCCAAGAGGCAATGGCAGGGATCTTGAGTGGTGGACAGTCAGGGTTCCTAAGAGGCGCAAGTCAGGGAGTCCGAGTGACAGGTAGTCAGGAACCTGAGGGGCGTGAGTCAGGAAGCCTGAGTGGCGGGTAGTCAGGGACCCTAAAAGGCAAGTGGTCAGGTGATGTTGTTGCAGGGATCGGGTGAAAGATGCCTACCAGGGAGGTCTCCATGTGTCGTCCTGACTTTTACCCAAATATATAGTTCCCTAGTTTTTGGTGTGAGACTTAAAAGGCACTCATCAGAAATTATTTGCCTGACTAGTTGGATTCTAGTGGTTGGTCCATTCTCAAGAGCTATGATTTGTTGGGGAATCTAAGAGGGGCGGCAGGCTGTCAAGAGCTAAGAGTGTCCCCGTCAGTAAGTTTGCATATTTATACCTTTTGATGACCTGTCTTGTCCCGACTCCTCGATAACCTACTTCATTCAATGCAAACTGCCTAACTGTCACCTCGGAAGTCCATCAGTCTGTAAGTTGTCCATACTTTGAGTTCCACGATTATTAAAGTCGAGTTACCATATGTTAGACCCTTAGTAGCTAGGGGTCGAATCATCTTCAAGCAGTGAAACCATTTATGGTGTTTGGACATCTAGCGATACCCTAGTTGTAGAAACCGACGGTTGAGATCTGGGGTCCTGTCAATATAAAAATCTCTTCTATCCCTCTTTTTCCTCCATTTCTGCTTCCCTAAGTTCTTGTTGCTTCGTCGGTGTTCTGAAGGTTCCTGTATATTTCGTTCGAGTTTCCTATGCTACTTTCCCTGTGTTCGCTGTCCGATTTGAGAGTGCATGATTTCTCTCTGTTGTCTTTACAAATTTTGCTTCATATTTTGGTTCTGTGATTTTATAAAGGTACGATTTTAGCTTTCTGTCATTTTTAGAACATTTCTATGAATCGATTTTTGGTGAGGTGGGCTAACGCTTTTGTTCCCTCGGTTGGTTTAAGCTACACTTCTGATGACATTGGTTGAAATTTTTTCGGGAATGTAGTTTTTTAGAGTTCTTTCTATTTCTTGTGAGGATTTGAATTTTTGTGGCGAGGTTTTTGTGCAGGTTGAAAAATGGACAAACGAGAAAACCCATTGGATACTGCTCGATCAAGGGCAGAGTCTGCGCAAGAGCCCTTGCACGGTCATGAAAGAGGCGAGAAAGACCGGGGAGCTTTTGAGCAGGCGAGGGCGAGGGGCTCAAATGAGGCTGACTAGTACCCCTCCACGGTCACTGAGGTGGACCTCTATACTTACAAGAGGCTGTTTGCCATTCCTGATCATATACGACTTAGGGTGCCATGCGCACATGAAGTCCCGAGTATACTGATCCTAGGGGAGATGGCCATGAATGAGGAACACTTGTTAATTGGAGCTTGACTTCCCCTGTAACAATATTTTGTCAGGATTTTTAAAAATTTTGGGATTCTCTCGTACCAGCTTATTCTAAACAGCTGAAGAATCCTGAACAGACTATTCGTCTTGAAAGCTGGCGCTCAGGAAGAGTGTCAGTCAATACCCAGGGTGGTATTATTTGCAAATCCCTCAAGGGTACCAAACGAAGATAAAGGAGAATCCTTCGTCTAACAAGCATTGGAAGGACTGTTGGTTCATTACCAGTGGAGATTGGACTGGACTGCCTCAGGGCCCCATACTCTCCACCTTCGAGGAGACAGGTATTACCTTAAATATTTAAACCCTTAATTGAAGACCTTATTTCAACAAAGTGGATTACTGATCAATTTTTTGATACAGAGGTGGGAAGGTACCAGCTTGACATTTCGATTAATGTGACAGCATTTTTACTAAGTTTGACTGCCACGGATGTCAGGCCCCTTTTAAGCATGGAGAACTTGGTAAACTTGCAGTTGATGTCTTAGGTTGCAACAAGGAGCGAGCTCTCAAAAGCTAGGCTGCTGTGAGTGAGGGTAAGTTTTTCTTATGGTCAATTTTGATAAGTTCCTGAGAAGTTATTTTTGACCATGATCTTGAACTTCGTTGTAGCTGCTAGATTTGAGAGGCCAAGGGTGGCCGACATCCTGAAGGGGCTGCTTTTCAGAGGGAAACCAAAGCAGCCACCGAGGCCCAGACTAAGGCCTCTAGGGATAAGAGAAAGGGGACCATAAAGGGGGATCTCAAAAAGGCTCCTGAGAAAGAAGGAAAAAAAATTGAACACCCAAAGCAGAAGGGCATATCAATTCAAAAGTGGAATGAGGAGGATGAAGAGAGGCGTCTACAAGGGCCGATCCTCCTCAGTCTAAAGACAAAGGCAGACCAAGCTGAGAAGGGGACAAAAAGGAGAACTGACCGTCCCTATCCTTCTCCTCCCCCAGCAAGCACACAAACGAAAATCCCCAACCAAGAGAAAGGCGCTTCAGTCTCCTCGGCGTTGAGATCGGGGACACGAAAAACTCCTGGACAAAGCCAAGGGAGCCAACCTGATCGTGAAGTGGTGGATAACTGAGATCAAGTGCCCAAAACAAATGTAGATAATGATGGGGACCGTGGTCAAAAAAATAAAAATTCGATTAACAAGAAGGCTGATGATGTACCTCTCCCAAAAGATGGGGACACGGAGCAGGACAACCTCCAGTGAGAGGATTTGGCTGAAGGCAAAAGGGAGTAATTTGGTTAACTCCTTCAATTGCTGAACGAGATGAAAGGGATTATCACTCCTCAGAGGACCGAGACTATGTCTGACGTGTCTCTATTACAATCCTTGGATAACCTGAGCATGTATGCCCACAGAGTAAGTCTTTATGCCCCTGGTCTTTTGTATCTAAGAAGGACCATCCCATTCTTTCCTGATACACTCACTTATCTTGTTTCCCTTATGCAGAATGCCTTCCTGATGGATCTCTTCATAGAAGACTTCTAAAATGTAATAAAGGTCCAGGAGTGAGCATTCAAAACTGTCGAAAAACTGGAGAAGCGAGCCCAGAAAAAATTGAATGCCATCCGTTAGGAGGTGGACAAGGAAAAGGCTAAATTAGAGGTCAGGATCTCCGCTCTAGAGGGCGAAAGGTCTCAGTGGAATGAAGAGAGGCAGAGCCTGACTTTGAAGCTCTCGTCCTCCGAGGCCCTAACCCAAGCTCTGTCAATAGATAATGACCATTTTGAAAGGGAGAGGAGGTGTCTCACGGGCAAGCACAATGGGTTGTTTGACCTTTTCAAATTGCTTAAGTCGGAGGAGGAGCATCTAAAAGAGAAGCTGTTCACCAGCACTGATGAGTGCAACACACTACCAGAGGAGTACAACCCTCTAGAGAAGGAGTTAAAAAAGGCACAGGAGTCCTTGGGAGTGGTAAAAAAGGTAAAGGAAGAGGCTTTGGTCAATTGGAGTCTTTGTATGACTAGGGAGTGGATAATGGTCTGGACCTGACCAGCCGCCTCTTTCTTCAAGAATACCTCGAATTGGACCTCGGGTGACTGTTCAGCCAATTGGGTTGGGAGGTTCCAGGGGCTTCAAGTTCGAGTGCTCCAAATGCTCCTCTTAAGACCATGGTTCAACCCGACAGTAAACGAGGAGGAGGGGAGAAACGGCAAGGGCCGATCAATTGAGGACCCTTCTTCCGAGGCAGTCGGAGCACAAGGTTATCAGAATCAGACAACAGGTAATCAAGATCCTCTCGTGGAGATTTCCTCTGGCGAAGAAAAGGAAGACCTCTCCCTTAAGTACCCCTGACCAGTTCCCCAGTACTAACTGGCCCCGTCTTTATTGTTGTAACTATATATTTTTGTAGTTTAACCATTCAAAGAGCAAATGCACACTAACAATTTTGTAATTGTATACTCAAAGTGAATGAAAAGATTTTTACTCTACTCTTACTTGTTTGCTCTTATCCTGGCTATGCATGAATTCTCGTCGACTCAAGTACTTATAAAATAAATCACTCTAAACTAGTAGGACGTCCTTAGTTAGGGTGCATTTGATAGCTCTGGAGAATTGAGCACACTCAGGATCTGATTGAGAGATATATCATATCCTTGATCAGTGTTATCCTTGGGGCTTAACTGGTGTAAAGGGATTTTAACTTCAACAATAGAGATACATTAACATGAGCAGGGCTTAGGAGGCCTTACCTCGTGCAGATCTTATACTCTTAGAATGTCAATCACAAGAAAGGGGCTTATACTGTCTGATGTAATTGAGGACTCAAACTAGTGTTAGGAAATTTTTAGTGCTCAAAGGTCGACCATACCACTAGGAGTAGGCATGTGACGCGGGTTAGGGCTTAGGAGGCCCAATCCATGTCAGATCTTAGGCTCTCAGTCTGTCTGACATGGTGCGGGGGCTTACACAGCCTAACACGGGTCATTAACTCAAACTAGTGCTAGGAGATTTTAAGTCTAGAAGCCCAATCGTAACACTAGGAGTTGGCAGGTGATGCGGATCAGGTCTTAGGACGTCCGATCCCATATCAGGTCTTAGGCTCTTAGTCTGTCTGACACAGTACGAGGGCTTACACAGCCTAACAAGGGTCACTGACTCAAACTAGTGTTAGGGGATTTAAGGCTTGAAGGTCAATTGTAATACTAGGAGTTGGCAGGTGACGCGGGTCAGAGCTTAGGACATTTGACGCTATGCCACGTCTTAGGCTCTCAGTCTGTTTGACATGGTACGGAGGCTTACACAGCCTAATATGGGTCACTAACTCAAACTAATGTTAGGGAATTTTAAGGCTTGAAGGTCAACCGTAACACTAGGAGTTGGCAAGTGACGTGGGCAGGGCTCAGGACACCTGACCCCATTCCAGGTCTTAGGCTCTTAATCTGTCTGACACGGTGCAAGAGCTTACACAGCCTAGTATGGGTCACTAACTCAAACTAGTGTTAGGGAATTTTAAGGCTAAAGGCCAACTATAACAAGAGTTGGTAGGTGATGCGGGTAAGGGTTTAGGATGTTCAACCCCATGCCAGATTTTAATCTTTCAGTCTGCCTGACACGGTGTGGGGGCTTACACAGCCTAATATAGGTCATTAACTCTAACTAGTGCTAGGGGATTTTAAGGCTCGAAGGATAACCGTAACACTAGGAGTTGACAGGTAACGTGGGTTAGGGATTAGGACACCCAATCCAGTGCCAAGTTTTAGGCTCTCAGTTTGTCTGACACGGTGCAAAGGCTTATTCAGCTTAATGCGGGTCAAGGTTCAGAAAAAGAAAGATGAAAGATGCTGTACAATGCTTTACTTGTAATTAAAACACAATAATTTTATTATCATACATAGTGTTTGAATATATTACAAGTGAAGCATCTTGAGGAAAGACTTATCTCAGGGATAGTACTTTTTTAGCATTCAGCGTTCCACAGCTTATTCAAGATACTACTGTCTGGCCTTGTCAATTTGTACGTTCCTAGTCTGACTGCTCTGATTAATTGATAAGGACCTTCCCAGTTAGCGCCTAAAGATCCCTCAACCGTCACTCTAGTGTTCAGAGTTACCCTTCTGAGAACAAGATCTCCTTTTCTGAATGATCAAGGTTTAACCTTTCTGTTGTAGGCGCGGGAGACTCTTTGCTGATGGGCAGTCATGCGCATCAGGGCACGATCTCTAACTTCTTCGCACAGATCAAGCTTCAAGCACATAGCTTGCTAATTTCCTTCTTCATCAAAGTGAAGGGTGCAAAAATTAGGGATGACTGCCTCAAATCCGTAGGCCAATAAGTAAGGTGTTTCTCCAGTAAAAGTTTTTGTCGTTGTCCTATATGCCCATAGGATTTTCGGAAGCTCATCTGTCTAGGCTCCCTTCCTCTCTCTCAGTTTTTTTTTTAATAACTTCTTGATTATTTTGTTAGCTGCTTCCACTTGCCCATTTTCTTAAGGGTGGATAGGAGAGGTGAGCCTAATATCAATATTCCATTCTCGATAAAATCTTCCAATCCTCTATTATCAAACTGCTTCCCATTGTCAGCGATCAACACGTTAGGAATGCCATGTCTATAAAGGATGTTTTCGCAAATGAAGGCAATAGTATTTCTTTTTGTGATTTTGGACAGGGACTCCGCTTCCACTCATTTGGTGAAGTAATCAATGGCCACAATAGTATATTTTGCCTGAGCTCTGACGAACAGAAAAGGTTCTATTGAGTCAAGTCTCCATTTGAGCGAATGGCCAAGGGTTAAGCAGGGTTGTCAAGTTCTCGAGGGGCTGTCTTGGATGTCCCATGGACTTGGCAGGCATAACACCAGCAAACCAGATCGTAGGCGTCTTGCTTCACAGTCGGCTAGAAGTATCCTTATCTCAGTAGTCGGAAGGCCAGGTTCTTACTACCATTGTGATTCCCATAGAATTTCTGATGTATCTCTTTCAGTGCTGCCTCCACCTCTGATGGCACAAGGCATCTTAGATAGGGAGTACTGATTCCCCATTTATAGAGAACACTATCTATTACTGCGAACCTTGAGTCCTTCCTCTTGATCCTGAGGGCTTTGTTCTTATCGGGAGGGAGCCTTTCCTCTATATATCTCCTGATGGAGTCCATCCAGGTGGGTGGCTCTTCCCTAGTCATCATCACTATATTGCTATCCAACTGACTGATGCTTTTACAATCCAGAGTCTCTACAGGGATCATTTTTGGGATGTCCCCAGTCAGTACTGAGGTGAGTTTTGATAATGCATCGGCCCAAAGGTTCTCAGATCGGGGAATTCTCTGCAGTTTCACCTTAGTTAATCTGCTGATTAACTCTTGAGCCCTTGAAAGATAAGCCCTTGTGTTCTCTTCTTGGATCTGATAAGTACCATTCACATGGTTTATCAGGAGCTGAGAGTCACTGCTGATCATGAGAATATGTACCCCAATCTTCAATGCTGTCCTTAGTCCTGCCAACAAAGCTTCATATTCTGCTTTGTTATTAGTAACAGGAAAAGAGAATCTAAGAGCATATATAACCTCTTTTCCTTCAGGGCCGACTAAGATGACTCCTACTCCTCCTCCACTGACGTATGCTGACCAATCGATGGACAAATGCCATAAATAGGGGCTTTCGAGATTAGGCTGTCCTACTACCATGACGTCTGATCGATTTCTATCTTGATATGAAACTATCAGGATTCCCTCAGTTACATGCTCAGCCACGAAGTCTGCCAGTGATTGCCCCTTGATAACTTTTCGGGACTAGAACTTGATGTTAAACTCGCTACTGACCACTTAACCAACCTTCCCAATAAGTCAGGTCGATGAAGAATCTGCTTTAATGGCTAGTCAGTGAGCACCGTTATTTTATGCACCTAAAAGTAGGAGCGTAGTTTTCTGGCTACTACGATAAGTGCCAAGTCAGCTTCTCGAGTTCTATGTATCGGGTCTCGATATCTAATAATACCTTGTTGGTGTAGTAGATGGACCTCTGGGTTTTCTGATGATCTTCCCTTACCAGCACTGAACTAACGGTATGCTGGCTGACCGCGAGGTAGAGGTACAACGTCTCTTCCGACAAAGGGCTAACCAGATGTGGGATTGAGGCTAAGTAGACTTTGAGTTGCTGAAATGAACTTTCACACTCTTCGTTTCATTTCATACCCTTACCTTTCCTCGCGGCCCTGAAAAAAGAAAAACACTTGTTAGTGAATTTGGAAATAAAACGATTGAGGGTCGCTAACTTACCAGTCAGGCTCTGTAATTTCTTCAATGTCCTAGGGGCTCTTAGGTCCATTATGGCTCGGACCTTTGTCAAGTTAGCCTCGATCCCTCGTTCATTGATCATAAAGCCAAAAAAATTTTCAGACTTGACACTAAAAGCTCACATCTCGGGGTTGAGCTTCAAGTTGTATTCTCTAAGGAGGGAGAATGCTTGCTCAAGGAGGAGAGCATGATCCTCAGCCTTGGTGGATTTCACAATTATGTTATCCACATAGACCTCCATAAAACTTGCAATCAATGGCTTGAACACTTTATTTATGAGTCTCTCAAAAGTGGCTCCGGCGTTCTTCAACCCGAAGGGCATCACCTTGTAATAATATAACCCCTGATATATAATGAAGGCTATCTTATCTTGGTCAAGAAGATGCATGGATATCTGATTATATCCCGAGAAGGGGTCCATGAAACTCAATAATTCGTACCTGACAATGGAATCTACCAACTGGTCGACCTGAGGTAAAGGAAAATTGTCTTTGGGGTAGTCTTTATTGAGGTCGATCAAGTCGACGCACATCCGCCAGCTTCCATTGGCTTTCTTCATCAATACCACATTTGCCAGCCAGTCGGGGTACTTGGTTTCTCTGATGAACCCCGCCTTAAGCAATTTATGAACCTTCGCCCAGATAGCCTTCGGCCTTTCCATATTAAAGACTCTCCTCTTCTGTCGGACTGGTTTATGGACGGGATTGACGGCCAGTAACACCTGCATCTATCCCAGGCATGTCATTATGACTCAAAGTGAACACATCTTTGTTTTGCTTTAAGATCGTAGTTACGGCCTGCCTTAGGTCAAGAGTCAACTGACTACCCACTCGGACCATTTGGTTAGGGTGCCACTTATCAATCGTCACATCTTTTAAGACCTCCACTGGTTCCAAAATTGAACTTCAAGGTATGCATTCTTCCATAATGTCATCGAGGGAGGAAGATGCCGCCTAAACATCAGTCATCTCAATGTCTTCAGTAACTGGTCTCTCTTGTTGTGAGCCCCGTGCCTAGATCCCAAGGGCATACCAGTAATTTTATACTTTTACTGTGCATAAAATTATGCTTGCATTGTATATAGTTGACACGTTATCATGACTGAATATTTATTTTAGGGATTTAAGTTTGTTATGATAGAGTTTTAAGGTCGTGAACACGAGGACTTCAACGAAATTAAAAGTAAGTTTTTATTTGAGTGGGACCCCATGATTTTTTTCAGTTAAAGAAAGGATTTGGGAGAAAATGTACAATTTATTTGAACGAATGGGTTGAATCATTCGCACGAAATCCTGAACCCAGATTCGTTCGAATGAATGGGTAATTCGTTCGAACGAATAGAATAATTTTTTCAAACAAAAGGTGGAACATTCGGATAAAATTTGGAGAAACTCTCTAAAAAATTTTAGTCCCAAATTCATTTAATCAAATAGTGATTCGTTCGATCGAATCGATGGTCTCGTTCGAACGAAAATTTAGGGAGCTCTCTGACTTCGAAAGTGCCAGATTCGTTCGATCGAAACTTAGTTCGTTCAATTAAATTCATATTCGTTTGAATAAATCCCCCGATTTGTTCGATTAATCGACACGAAATGACGATTTTGCCCATTTTTAGAAGCTTCTTCTTAAGAAAACTTAAGGGCAAAATGATAATTTCACTCTTTTTCTATAAAAAGAGGACTGAGGCCCCAGATTTCACGATTTCTGCTTCTTTGATGCGGAACCCCCAAAGATACACATAATCTGGAAACCCCAAACACACAATTGATAGGAACAAGAAAAGATGAAGAACTCCCAACCTATTGAACCCCCAAA
>JAVXUL010055592.1:0-10425 GCA_035590515.1 Trichilia minutiflora
AATTTATAAAAATATTTTAAATATTTTATTATTTATATATTATTAAAAATTCTGTTTTTACGTTTCGTTTTTACGTTCTGATTTTTTAAATAGAAAACGATTTTAATTAAAATCACATTTTTGATAACCTTACCTAAGATAACATTGAGTAGAGAGAGTAGACTACATAACCAAATGAAATAAAAAATTAATAAATAAGTCAATCATTAATTAAATGCGAGATTCATTTAATAGAACTTTTTTTTTTTTTATAACCATGTTTATTTTTGTGGGTCAATTAATTTTTAATGCAAGATTCATGGAGTAGAACTTAAATTTTTTTGTATAAGCATGCTTATTTTTTGGGGTCAATTAATTTTTAATTTTCATGAATTCTTCTTCCTAATTTATATGATTATGTTAAACTAACTAAGACAAAACAGAAGAGCGACTGGGGATATGCAATGGGAATGTGGCTTTGTGGGAGCTTGGAAGGATTTATTAACTCCTAAATGTCTTCAAAGGACTGTAAGAGAAAAATCTTCGAAATTTTCATTTCTTTATTTTTTTTCACAAAGTCAATTTGAGTTATATACTGTATATATAATAATAATAACAACAACAACGATAACGATAACGATGAGATGATGATGATGATCATTTTCAAAGAAATGCCGGCTAATTGTTTTGAGTGATTGCTGTCCCAAACGAAATGTTTTTAGGGTTAGCGCAAATTTCAGAAAATGGCTTCAATGGTTGATCAAAATTTAATGAAAATTAGGGCAAAGCAAATTAAAATTTAGGGCTATTTTTTTCATTTAATATTAATTGGCTCAATTTGACTATTTAAGTATATCTATTTTTTTTAACTTAATTAAAATTTTCACACTTTTTATTTAACAAAAATATTATTTTTAATTTAAAGACTAAAAATTTTTATTGAATATTTTTTAAGATATCCTTGACTAATTAACAAAAATAAAAGTATAAAAAATCTAAAAATTTATACTTATATTAAAATTAGATTTAAACAAATAAATAATTTTAATTTAAATATTTAAACTTATTTTAAATTGAGAATTTTCAATCAAAAATTAAAATACTACTTAATCTTTTAAGTTATTATAATGATAATTTGGTCCATAAAAGTTTGAAAATATTAATTTTACTCCCCATAATAAAATGTTAGTTGATGACTATTTGATTTAGGTCCATTTGGTATTACCATATGGCAATTTTTCCTAAAAATAGTCGAAATTGTGCACGATTAATTATTTAAAATTCTTAGATATAACTTACAAATTATATTTTATTATATAAAAGAATTTTGATTATTTGAATAATAGTTAATTTTATTTTTACCAATTATATCTATATCTATATCTATATCTATATATGTGTGTGTGTGTGTGTGACATTCCATTTTTTAAATTAGGGATATTTTGATTATTTCATCATATAGAGATATTTTCGTCATTTTTATCATATGCTCATATGGATATGATTGATGAGTAGAGGATAAGATATTGACGTTTAATATGTGATTGAGAAGACTTTAGATGAAATATGGTTAAGTATGGAAGACGTTTCATTGTAGACTTTATCAGATACTCGAGTTTTAGAACAAATTTCATACAAATCAAGATTGACAATTGGCCCAGGAATTTTTTATATTTAAAGAGGACAAAGAAACAGTAGAATAGAAAAAAATTAGATTGAAAATAGATATCAGACGAAAGAGAAAATAATGTTGAAAATAGAGGAGGATAGGAGCTAGGATGATGAAAACCCTAGGACCCAAATCCCAGGGAAAATCGGTCCAAAGACCCTTCTTTGGTCGATGTCGGATAGCCCACACCAATACCTGTCTTGGTGCCAGTTTAGACATCCATCCTATCCTTTTTAGTGAAACGACACCAATTGTATTCCTTGGCTTTGTGAAATGATAAATTTGTCCCTTCTAGAATTTTCTTTTTCTCTTTAAGCTCAAGAATATTTTCTTAATTACTCAGTGTATTTCCTAATTACTCAGTGTATTATAAATAAAGGCCAACAGTGGGAGAAAAACTATTCTTCCTCGTCTCTTTGTTTCTCTTTAACTTTTTCCCCCTATCTCTCACAATGTTCTGCAATCTCTTTTCCCTCCTAGTTTTTAGATTTTTCATTGATTAAACTCTAATTTTTTTGCACAAAATTCAATAAAACAATGCGCTCTTCATCCTACAAACTTCATTTTATTTATTTGAGAAAGAAATCAACTTGAGAAAAATTAGGGTTTCAAAGTCAATTTGGGGTTTTTAACAACCGATAAAGATTAAAGCTTTTTAAGGTCTAAATCAACTTCTTTCTAAGATTCTTAGCTTGATTTAAGTATTAGTTTAATGTTTTGGAGAATCTAAGATTTATTGTAGATTTAGGATTTATTATATAATTAGGGCTTTTGAGAATTTAGGTTCAATTTTGATAAATTGAGTTAGAATATATCATTTAGGAATTAGAGAGACTTAATTTGAATGTTGAAATGCAAGAAATTAAAAAGTTTTTTGATAAACTATAATTGACAATAAACTAAGGGTTAAAATGAGTTACGAAATAATGGTAGGATGTTGTAATGAGTTGGTAATGTGATTTCATTGTTGAAAATTGGTTAAATAACTACAAATAGATTAAGCCTTAATAGTCGAATGTGTACTAGAAAACCTAGATCGATAACCATATTCATTGTATATAAGATTAAACTGCTATTATTTAAATTATAGAATTAATGTAATTATCAGTATATATATGAATTATGCACGGATCATGCGAGAGAGGAGTTCACGTATCGTGAGGGATAATAGAGAGTGTATACCTCCTTAAGTTGTGAATGGACACTCTTAATTGTTTTCATTTCTTCAAAATATTTATAAAACTTAAATATTTTCAATGATTTAGGACGATAGTAATTTGTTTTAAATCTCTTCTTTTTATAAATAGTTGTAGATAGCCAGTGGATTATTGATTGTACACAAGGCTTCATGGCTAATATGATGTTGAATACATGAGATTTAATGATTTATCTGTTTTCATATCCTTGTTAAATGATTTTTTTCTGCTTTTATTGTTGATTTTAAAATATATGATTGATTTTATACTTACAAAATTTCATTTTAATTTGTATATTGAGTTACATATGGTGATATGATCAGTGAGCCAAGATTGAGTGATTGATTGTAGTTATAGAGAAGTAGCCTAGAATGGACCTATGTAGAGGTGGCCAAGGTGATGGAGTAGAAAGTAGCCTAGGTCGGACCTTAGCGAGGTCGCCTAAATGATTTAGTACCCAAGTGAGGTAGGTAAAAGGTTAGAGGGTGGTATCCATTGGGATACGGAGTTTTTACTCACTTGGGGGCCATGTTTGTGTCAAGGACAGTCACAAGTATCGTCATATGACTACTCGAGACTAATGTTAGTGGTGGATAAGGTTTTTAAGCCATACATCATGTATATTATCCCTTTTCAAATACATAATATTTAGATAAATAATCATTTGTTTTTATATGTATAGAGAAACTCACTAAAAGCTCGAGATTGCTCTTAGCTATAGTAATCACTTGGAGATACAGGCAGCCCAAATGATTTTTAGTAAACTATTTATGGTTGTAAAATGTTTAAAATGTTTTCCTATATTTTTTATAATTAATTTTTGTTTCAACACCTTTTTTATTAAAAATATTAATTTAATGTTAACTATATATATATTATTTTTAATTACTTATCCACTCACTGAGTATACATCTGTATACTCATCTCCCCCTCCCCCCCATTCTTTTGTTTTAGGAGAACTCAACCATAGCTAAGTAATTCTAGGAGGTGGTGATATAGAGAAGCTTTATGACTATTAAGTATACCTTTGACCTTCACTCACATCTCTAATTCTGAGTCTACTAGGAGTTGTAAAACATTTGAATTCATATATTGATTTATAAAAGTTATAAATTTATATATTTTGTTATTTTATAAATTGAGTATCTAATTCTTTTTGGAAATGATTTTAAGAGTCTTTGAGATATGGAATGTTGATTTAGGAATGATTTTGAATTTTTAGATTGATTGAGCTAACCTTAATTCAAGATGTTTACACTTTGAATTATTTGAGATAAATAATTGAGAAATAAAAGAAATGATCTATATATTAAGAATAGATATTATAAATGTCTTACAGGTCCTTGAGGTATGTTCTGGATACTAGAATATATCTTAAGAACTTGTGATGGTTATTATGTGTGAACCTTACTGACAAGGTCAATTGGTGTCAGAGCCTTTAGTTTTAAAATTTTTTAAAAATTGTTTTAATTGATTTAAGAGAATTTTGAAAATGTTTGAATATGTTTTGAAACGGTTTTATATAATTTTTAAATGGATTTGAAAAATACCCAGTGGATTAAAATGAGTCGAGTCTTAGGATTATATAACCACTAACATATGTAGAATTGAACCTTCTATTTTTTTTTAACGAGATGCCACCAAGGCCTAGTAGAGGAAAGGGTCGGTACCAAAAAGAGATTATTTTTTAGGATGAACAAGACATTTTCTCGTATATACCTCAACCAGATCCTGAAGAACCTCAAGTACTTTCTCTCTTACTGTACCCATAATCAGGAGTAGGGATGCCTTCTCTAATAACTCGGGAGGCTTGGGCTACCTATATTGCATATTGGAATACCCAAAATATTGCACAAGCTTAAGGATAACTTGGACTATACCCCTATCTTTATATCCCTATCCATTTTCAAGAGCCATTACTACTTTTATAGCAGCTAAACCTTTTAGGCTAGCTCCAAAGCTTTTCAAGCTAATAAAAAAAATAGACAGTTGAGGAGTGTGTCTTTTAGTAACATTATAAATGCCATGTTGAGTATATGGTTAAAGAAGATGAAAAAGGATTTGAATGACTTGGAGTTAGATGATGAAACTAAACTAAAGGTAGCTATTAGATTACTTGAGGATAGTATAACTACCCAGTGGGAATATTTACAGGCAAGATTAACTATACCTTTAACTTGAAATGACTTTAAACAGAAGTTTAAGGATTAATACTATACCTTTTTTCATTGTAATAAGAAGAAATAGAAATTTTTGAGATTGAAGCAAATGAACAAGACAACGACAAAATAGAAGACCCATTTAAGAGAGTTGATGAAATTTATGCTAGAATTCACGAACAAGGATAGTTTGTGCACTAAATTTGAAGAGGGGCCAAATTTGAAAATTAGAGAAAAGATGTCACTGTTAGGTAATCAAGGCTACAAAGAAATGATTTAGATAATTTTGAGGTCGAGAAGTTAGTAAGAGAAAAGAAATCTAGAGGAATGTTTCAGAAAAAGAAGGACCTCAATATATAGGTTGGGCAATCATCTCAAAATAGTCGCAGCAATGGCTCTTCAAGCAGCTCATTAGGTATTAGCCCAGCTAGTAATCTTTTCTTCTCTTAATAGGACCAAAAATTTATAGGAATCTATGGCCTAAACATGTATATATTTAAGTCTTTAAACTATAAATCACCATAAATGGACCTAAGGTAAGGGTTTTTAGAATTTTTACTTTTTTCAAGCTTAGATTTGGTGAAGATCAAGTTATAAACATATTTAGCCTCTTCATTATACATTCCTTATACCTTAGAAGCTTGAGAAAACACTTGTCTCCATGAAAAATTGAAAAAACCATTTTTTCTTATAGTTTTTCATGGTGCACGAATTTTACAAGGAAGTAGATGATCGTTTTTCATATCATTTTCTTTTTATTTTAATAGATAATTATCCATTTAAAAGCCAATTATAATAAACATTTGGACCAACAGGATTTTGCCAAAAATAAAGCATTTAAAAATATTTAAAATAAATGAAAATGATTAATTATCAAATTCCTTAACTATTAAAGCATTATTTATTAAAAAAAATTAATAAATTTGACTTGTTCAAACACTAAAGGTCCAATGACTAAAATATCCATAGATAATTATCAAAATAATAATTAAATATATTTAGTTTACTAGAAATTAAATATATATAAAGTTATCACAATTCTTTAACTCTTTAAAGAATCATACATACATACATACATACATATACATACATATACATACATACATATATATATATATATATATATATATACACACACACACACACACACACATATATACATTGTTCAATCTCTTAAATTATTCTCGAAGGTGTTAGCCTTTTATGACTAATTTTTCTCTCTCTCATACAGTTTCCTAAAACATAAGATTATTAGTGTGACCATGAAGGTTCAAAGTAGATTAGCTGTGAGTTATCTCCAAATATTTCAAAACTCAATGACTATGATTGACATTTAGCAATACGTCATAGTCTCTAATCAATAATGAAGTAATTTTTTCATCAAACCTTACTCGAATTTTATGGACCATGTGAAAAATATGCTTCCGTTGTCCAATGGATTTGTGAAAAGTCAAAAATCTTAAATTTGATATTTTATGAATCCTCGATCAATATGTCCTAAACTCGCCCCTATAAACTCTTCATATGGCATTTATTTTACTTTGACTAAAGATTTAGTTTTAAACATTCATTGATATTCGTTAGGAACTAAAATCTAGAGAGAGTTAGCAAAAACTCTCAATCTTATTAAATAAGTTAACAAATCCCATCTTGACCATCATCTGAATTCTTATACGATTAACGTATAACCAAACTGGCTTTAATATACAAGACGTGGCAAGTCCTGTACTTATATACCATATAAATTATATGTAACGATACAAGATCCAACTTTAATATCTTAGGTCAGAGAATTTCTTCTTACACTAGTACAATTAATGATAAATCATTGACTACATGTATACCATGTGATTTATTATTTTGTGCTCATATTCGATAAATAGTTCTCTAACTATAAATCTATACTAATACCTTTATGACATGACTTTTATTATTACCCTCATTAATACCATCCTATGACATTTATAGGTGGTATTTGATATGCCTACTATATGATAATGATGCCTAGTCAATATCACTTTTATACAAAATAAATTTGATAATTTTATTTAACTATTAAATGAATTATCTAGATAATTCACATATATACTTTATTATATAACATGATTTAATAAAAGAAGTAACTTATATATGTGAATAAAGAACTCTTTCTTTCATTTATTATAAACTATTACAATATTTAGTTACCCTAAAATCGATAACAAACACTAACAAAATCATCTAGGTTGGGATCATCATCTCAAGGGTTGGTTTAGAGCTCTAAATAAAGCTAAGGGATTAGATAGTTTATGAATTATAAAATGTTTCATAATGGTACCTATTGGTTTCCACCTATGTGTTACCATTATAGACAGAATCGTTGTCATAAAACATTGTCCCAATCTAATTAGAGTGAAGACAGGTAATTAACCTACATCAAGTTTATACCCTATTTGTTTTTAGCAATAATCGGTACGACACTAATTAATAAGGAATCTGGAGTAGGTAATTCCTTTATGGTATAATAGGGTACTCAGAGGACACAGAGCTGAATTTAGACAAGAATGTTTGCTTTTAATCAAGAGCAAGCTTAGGTTAATCCTGATGAAAAAACAAGTACCATCACTCTCTTTAATCTAATTGCATAAATTTTAATTTATTTGAGGTTTCATAGGTTTTTGGTTGGTACCTTATTTGTATTTTAGACAAAGAGAGACCTGTCAATCTTAGATCGAGAACCGAGAAATCTTACGCCTCTAGAATAAAAATTGCTAAAGAAATCAATCTTTAAAGGTTATAAAAATTATTATAGGTAGAGTAGAATTGAAAACATTACATAATGAAATAGATATTCCAGTGTGGAGTTACTTATACATTATAACATAGATATGTCGACAGAGAAGTTGTTTGGAGATGGAATAAAAGTGCTAGTCATGGTAAGAAATAACTGGTTATAAATTTTCTTATTGAAAAAGGTGAATAGAATCCAAGAAGAAGAAGTTGTAAAATAGTATAGAGAAAATAATTCAATTATTGATGATACTATGGCATCAAGACTGGTACCACCAATATGGGTTATTTACTTTATAGCATAAGTATGTATAAGGTTTCTTTTTCTTCTTAAGTTTTGCTTTGAAAAGTAGCATTAGTGAGCGATAGGTTATAAAACACGAAAAATGGAATAAAAAGTAATTATGAATAGATGAGAAGTGTCAAGAGTGAGGATGGGTCACCTACAAGGGAAGCGGATAGAGAATCCTTGGGTAAAATCAATGAGGTCGTTTGAACGAGGTCTATGACATAGAAGTTGATGAAATCTAATGATCTTTATGTTCATTCCTTTTTTCTCACATGCCATAAATGTAATCAAAATTTGGAACAACTAAGAAGGAAATTCATTGATATAACATTTTAATATCATTAAACAGTTCAAAATATTATTATCAATAAATTAGTGCTTAAATGAAGCTAATTTGTGAACCTATTCCTTGAATGTAAAGGCATTATAGTAATTTTATTTATTTATATATGTGCATGTTTTGCATATAGTTCAGGTATTAAAGAAAGGGACATTTGGAATTGATGTTTAAAAAGGAAGTATATACGATATTAAGTGTCTTTATGATGAGAGAGAATTGAAATATGGCTTCGAAATTGATTCCAATGAGATGATATTAAATTTTCATGTTATATAGCTCAAAAAATATTTTTCATTGATATCTTTTGAGTCCCGTGAACTTATCTGGATCATAAGATATAAATTTTAGAAGTTGTGGTATTAGTTTACAGAAAACTAAAAAAGTATCGATACATGGGAGGCAAGTACGATATTTACTGGAAAATTATAGAAGGGAAGCGAATGAAGAATCTTATGGTAAAATTTATGAGGCCATTAGCAAGAGATCTATGACATGGAAGTTGATGAAATCCAATGATCTTTATGTTTATTCACTTTTTCTTAAATGCTGTTGTAAGAAACTAGCATGCCATGTTTCCTAAAAATGAAAATAAGTTTGCATGCTATAGGATCTAGGAAATGAATTTGCTATAGATGTGAAAAGTTTATCCTATATACTTGTTAACCTTTGCTGCCTTTAGTTCAACTTTTGAAGCTTGAGAGCACCAAATTAGGTTCTCCTTTATCAAGTGATACCCTTGAATGCTTTTTCCCTATTTGGTTTAGCTTGGTTTCAATCAAAACACTTTTGATTAAATCTAGTAAAACTTAGGGGTTTCCAACACTTGAAATTGCAACTTCAACACTTAAAATTGCTCCCACAATTACTTAGATCACTTCACAAGGATCAAAAGCCCTAAATTAACTTGTTAAAATGATGAAAGTTTGATTAATAAAATAAAGGAAGTAAAATTCGACACCAAGGTGAAAGAGAACCAAAAACCTTTCTTTTTCATGTTATATTCAATAAAATAAAACATAAATGGCTATATATATTTTCTATAGTTAATTAACATTTAATTAAATAAATTATATGGAAAATATTATACCAAATGTATGTCCATGTGAGACACATCTCATGCATCTTATCCATCCATTTGTTAAATAAGTTTAGGGCTAAGATTTCGCCACTTGTCGATATATGGCTTTACCACTTGTCAATATTTGCTTTTGCCACTTGTCAACATTTATTTTCTTGGAAGAAATGTTAACATACTTTACTTATTTGTATATCAAGTTTATATTCACCAATCATATTGCCTCAACTTAATATATAAGGGCAATGTATAAACTAATTAGGGAAAAAGCGATCTAATAGCGGGCAAGACTTAATAGGTTCACTGTAAAGCCGGTAGTGGACGATATAACTGAATTAAACTTCTTTAATTCTTTTTATATCTTGAATTAAACTCTTTAATTCTTTTATTTAATTAATCTTTAACAAGATTAATTAAATATGTTCACAGACCAATATTGACACCTAACCATGTAATACGACCCCCAGATTACAATGAAGTGCAAAGTTTCAACTATGAACCTTTTCGTCATCAGTTACCATATAATTCAATCCTTCCGTTACACAATGCTTTGATTGGATCAGGGGTATGCTATAATAATTAAACTCTTTTAGATTCAATGCTATGTATAATAAATAACAGATACGACTCTATTGTGTATATCCATTAAGAACACACTTCTTAATCATACACAATATAAACCCCGATCGAGGATTTTACGAGTCAAATCTGAATTATTCACATAGAGTATTCTACCTCAAACATTAAACCTGACAGATCCTTTTTTGAACATTCATATACCTCCATGAATATCTCATTACACCTAATAACTACCTATCACAAGCCTAAGTTCAGACTTTCCCTGAGTAGTATCAAAGAATGGTAATTCACTCACAAGATAACTATGATGTTGTAAAGTCTAAGGATTATTTACACCACTGATACAACGAATGTCCAATTGACGATTAAG
>JAVXUL010055603.1:0-10425 GCA_035590515.1 Trichilia minutiflora
GATTTAGGTGTGGAGGTGGTGGAACTGGAGGAGGTTTTGGGTTGGTGCTGGAAGAAATTTTAAAGGTCTAGGCGGGGGAGGTGGTGGTGGAATAGGTGGCGGATGTTTAGGAAAGGGGGAAGGAGGGGGAAGCGGATTTGGATCTGGTGGAGGTTTTGGGTGGAGGTGGTGGACCCGGAGGAGGTTTTGATGGTGGTCCTGGTACTGATTTTAGAATTCTCAAAGGATTGATTTCCCCTCCAACATTTTCTTAGACCATATATATATATATATATATATATAACTTTATGTACAATAAGTGAGATTAGGGTGTGTTTTGACCTAATACACATGCACTCGAACAGACATCAAAACATAATTAGATAATATTATTAAATTTAGGGACGATAAATTTCTCTATGAATACGGTACTAATTAATAAGCATTCTATTATGGAGAAAGTGAGTATGGGCACACATAATTTTCTTCATGGGTATAGTAGCAATACTCGTTATCACCAATTCAGTTAGGGGAGAAATTAGGAATGAAAATATGGAGATAGCTGCCCCAAATTTTAAATGGATTTATTATTTTCCAAAATATGAATTCAAAGTTACGGTATTCTCCAATTAAAAACTCTACATAACCGCTGATTCCCTAACTAAACTTCATCTGATATCAGTCACTGTAATAAGATTTTTCTTTTTTAATTACTTGCAATTACAAAAGGAAACAAAAATTAAGGTCTTTCATGCCGTATCAATAAGTTAGCTACGGACTAGCCGATACAATAAGAGCACAAATTCAATCAATGCATAGATGGAAAACAAAAGGATGAAAAGGACAAAATAAAGAACAATATACCATAACATTTTGAAGGAAACTTAAGATTTACAGTAGAACGTATTAGATTGTAAATATTTAAATACATACATTTAGTATACAAACAATCGTACTATTGACCTCCTTTATGCACAGTCAAAATTCAGGAGACTTTAGATAGTTGTAGAACTTGTCACACATTGATGATCAACCAAAAAAGGATTCATTTGAATATTTTAGCATACGTGAGATGAGTTTTAAAACCACATACATCTGCTTTATTTTAAGTAAAACATAGGAATAGTTGATGATATTAATCACTAAATAATTTTATGTCCAATATATAGCCTGTATGAACCAAATCCTCTTTGTTTACTAGGAATTGCTTAACATCATTCTTTTTTCTTTTTTAGTTACACGACTGTTTATATGAGAGCTGTGAAATAAGAAATCTAATTATGAAAATAAAAATTAAGATCTACATCAAGATAGTAAACTACAGACATAATTACATATAAAACCATTTAAATTTTCAATAATCTAGACCTCTTAATTATATTTTATTTGATCCTGCAGTTTACATACGTTTCTGAGTTGTGTTGGGACAAGTAACTAGAGCAAAGGTAAAAGATAATCTTTGTATTGTCTACTCAACTTTCTATCAACTATCAACTTTAAAAAAGAAAAATTGAAAATATATGTCCCATTTCATTTCAATTTTTTTGGCCAAGATGAACCATAGCAGCAACTTTACTTTTTATGAATTATGATATGACTTATCAATGAATTACATATGACTTAGCATTAGATTAGATCAACAATCAATGACTAAGGTTTAAATTAAATTAAAAAGGCTGGCTAAAGAATGCACATACAGTGTTAAAGTTGTTGCTATCTTACTACGCTCAGTGATAAAAATGTAGTGTCAACTATATAGTTTTGATTCTTAATCATATGAGATCGAATTTTACTATTTTACTACATAATAGATGTAAGGCTCTGGTTTCCAAGAGTTACATTTTTGTTATAAAATGGCTTTAAAAACTGATTTCTATTCGAGTAATCAATGCAATCAACCCTAAACACTGTCATCAGGATTGCTGTATTAGTTAAAATTTCGGAGTGCAAATGAATTTTTGTTTAAACAACTATCATAAGCCATAAGTAAGCATAGAATAATCAAAGAAAGAAAACCATGGGAAGTTCTCAAAATAATCATGAAGAACAAGAAGCCCAGACATAACTTATATATTCTAGTCTATTTTTAAATGTATAGCTGTACATCTGATATTCACATACAGCATAAGTTCAACAAGCTTAATTTTAAAAATTGACAATTAGATTAAAATATTATTAGCAGCGCAAACGCATATGTGTTATTAATAATTTGACGGATTTCATTAATTCCCTATATTAATTAGGTTTTGCTAGAAAATCATGCATTCAATACCTCGGAAACATGGTGTACATATTTGCTAAATATAGATATTTAGACTTGGCATTTCATTGTTTGAAGTTGCAGTGGAAAATTTTGCAGCTTTAGAGCCCAATGGGCAAAGCAGCTTTTTGTCTTCCGGAAAACCTATCTACTCCTCATGATCATAAATTAGAAACTAGAAAGAAAAAGGAAAGTTACAAGAAAATTAAACTACAATCTTTGCGAAGTTTGATTAAGGAAAAAAATACATTATTTTGCACCACTGAAATAAAATTCACAAGTGTCATTACTTTTATAAATCAATCATAAAGAAAAAAAAAATATTTGAAGAAAAGATGCAACAAATCGGATGTATATTAGCATATATATTTTCCGCCAATAAAATTGATAAATTTAATAATAAGCCAAAGCCAAAGAAAACACAATATTCCCCCCCCAACACACACACACACAAAAAATAAAAATATGGGAAAAATAATATATTAGGAATAATGAATGTTTCGGGCAAGTCAGATCTCAACATTTAACACTGAAACCCACATCCAAATCTAGAAGAAGAAGGCCAAAAATTGATTGTTTCCTCTAACGGAGACCAAGAGCATCATCGACGACCAGACGAGGAGGCATATTGAATTATGAAAAAAATATAAAAAAATCACACATTTTTTAGCCCATCAACCAAATCAAATCTTCCATACCACCAAGTAAAATAACCATAGCAAGAAACACCATAATAACCCACATAAAATACTTTCAAAATAAAAGAAATTAATTACCTAGAGGTGCTGCAGAATTCATAGAGCTTCCCACGGCTAGAGAAGATGATAAGACCAACCTCAGCATCGCATAAAAGTGAGAGTTCATAAGCCTTCTTTAACAATCCATTCCTTCTCTTTGCAAATGTAACCTGTCGATTGATTTTGTTCTCAATCCTCTTCAGTTCTACTCTTCCCCTTCCCATCAATATTTTTCTATTAATTAATTTCTACTAGATGCTGTTTGCTATAATTTATAAGTATATAGATATAGATATAAATAAATAAAGATATAGATACTGCTTTTCTTCTTCTTCTTCTTCTTCTTTTCTCCTCTTTCTCTAGGGCAAGAAGCTGGATTTTCTTTTGCAGAGCAGGTAACTAGATGTTAGATTTATCACAGACTACTATAAAGAGACGGTTTCAGAGAGATTAAAACTGATTTGAGTACTTGTGTTTTCTACCTTTGATTTTCCTAATTGGTCTCAGACACGAGTGTTTCCTCACCATAATTTTTTTTTTAAAGAAAAAATAAAAGAATAAATATGATAGTACTACAACTATCTACTATCACTGTTCTTAATTTGTTTTTTTTTTAATTATTTTTGTGTCATTTATGTCTTTTTTCTCTTTCGTCATTTCGTTTTTTATAACTTTCCTTCTAACTATAAAACGACTGCATTAGTATCAACGACAGCATTAACTACATAGTCTACATTCCTGAGTTTAGGGTTTACGCTTTATACATGTCGAAACGACAGGGAACCCCAGTACTATACTTGTTTGGGGTCTCTCCCCGTTTTGACAATTTTACCCTTGTTAAAATCATCTTATATCAACTTGATCCCTGTTGAAGAATATGGCTATGGAAAACATATTGTAAATCTTATATCAACAGCAATACAACTAGAACTACAAGAATCAGTTCCAATGTGTTGTTGCGATGCCTTCAGTGTCATTGTAAGCTAGGAATTATGCTTGCTTCTTTAATTCATGTACCCATTTAAAGGAGAAAAAGAAATTTAATTTGAAACTTGCATCAATACGAGCAACAACAACGAAGAGCTATTTGCGTGTACCCATCGCATCAAGTTGGTACCATCGGTATTAGTTTAACTCTCTGATGAGCTTGATAATTGAACTAGTGACAAATGATTGATGTCAACATGATAGGGCGAGTGCATATCAGTTTTAATAAAATATTGTGCTTTTTAAAAAGCAAGTAGCCATAAACTAAAGAAAGAATGGTATAATCCCTGTGAAGATGATGATGCATCTACTTTGATTCTTTCTCCTACAAACTTTACTTTTCATAATTTTCATCTTGGCTATGATCAAAATTGATTGAAATAACTTGAAATAAAGAAAGAAAAGAGCAAGGTGATTGCTTGCTACCGGAGTATAATCTTCATATTACACGGCTATATGTCTCTGTTCATTGATTGATAAATGGAACGTGTGACGTGCGTGGCTGACAATGAGACCGGGGATGACATTAAAATTACGACTAATGCCATTACCAAGTAACAAGATCAAGAGAAGGATAGACTTCTAAAACATTATGGGATATGTTTGGCCTTTGTTTCTTGAGCCAGAGTTCGTCTTGTCATCTTACTTAAATTGAATTATCTCTAATGAGAGTACATACGCTATAATAATTCAACATATACATATAGAATCCCTCAAGCTTAATAAATATCACGCATGTACTAAAAAGGTAAATGGACAAAGAAGGAGAAACATCTAAGCTTGAGATAATATGTTAATTCTATCCAAATGGCAATGTGCTCCTCTAAACCAACACAGACTAAAGCGGTAACTCCACCGTTGTTTGGAACGAGACTGATTCGTTAATTTTTGGCTGAAAATATCTGGAACTATATTATCTACATAAGTTACCGTTCATTTGTTAAAGGATCATCATGATTTGATATATATACCAGGAGTATGACGAAACTGGCCGATGGATAACATGAAATGACCTAAAGAAAAAGCAACCTAGCAAATGAAGATCTAGTCACCATCAACCACCATCAATGGCAGAAAACAATGTACGGCACTTCATACGTTTCGAGTTATTATTCGTTGATCCAGTCTCCAACATTTCGTTTCTTTATTTTTGAATTTTCTTTTCCATTCGCAACTTTCAGGGTTGCGTGCCGGGCATTGCATTTATTGAAGGACCCAATTAATAGTGCAGCAACTAGGTCAGGCCCCTCATAGTCACTGTCATTGGGAGAGAACTGAGGGATGGAACCAGCCTATAGACACAAAGGTTCCGTAGGCATAATCATCATTTCTTCCATCCACCCAGACCATCCATGGACCATGACCAGTCTTCTCCTTTACATGTGCCTTTGTTTCTTTCCTCTATTTTTTTTAAGCACTCGCAATATCCTTTAATCAAAACCCTCAGCTAAGGAGTGCAGAGCACGCAAAATATCCTTAAATTGACCGAAAATTTTGATCAAGTCAAGACTTGAAAGTAACATCCAGACCCAAACGACCTTAGCTGAGGTTTGTTAGCCTTTGTTTCTTTATTTGTTTTGGTATACTTCAACGTAATCAATCTCAGAAACTATAAAATTAAAAAATCATCTAAAAGAATTACTGTATTAAGAGAGATTTAAGTAAAACGGATATATTATATCATTTATATATTTATTCAATAACTTCTAATTGATATAACGGGAGAGAATAAGTACAACATACAACTTATTGTTACTAAACGGTCCCATTAGAATTATTTCGTCCAATTTAAGAATTGTTTACTTATAGTAAAAACATGTTAAAATAAAATTAATGTATGAAATAATGTAATTTTTTATTATTTAATAACTTTTTATCAATTATTTAAAATTCAAAATATTGCGAGGATCGATAAAATTATCAAACCATACATTAGTTTGTCTCTTTTTTTTTTCGTTTGTTTTAAGACGGAATAAAGTCATTCATATCATATTTAGGACCAATTAAGGGTGAATCAAACATTTGTTTGGTTTCTATTTTGGATTCCCAACGACTAACATAATTATAACAGAGAGTTCACGTGTATTATTAAAATTCTAAGGGTATTTGTCTATCTTCAATTATGTTTAGACTAATCTTAATTAAGGTTCATGGTGGTGGTTGATAAGATTGATAAGATTCTTGAAGATGGCTGTAGGCAATAAGTACACATTTATGCTCTTATCAAGCTAGCTATTTTATATATTCTTCTAGATTTGGAGTTGCCTGCATGTGTGTTGGTGTTGAATGTCGAGATAAAATGAAAGGACTATCTGTTTGATGTTGGGCCAACAAAGCATCGTAGATATCCTTTGTTATGTTGGTGCTTGGAATTGGATTCCACTATCTATGTGTCTGTCTATCTATCAAGAATATTAATAATAATATAAATATAAATTTTTGTTTACATACTATAAAGTGTATGATAATTATTTATATGTTTCTTATAATTTATTTTTTAACTCCAATAAAATTTTGATTTATTTCGTTGAAAATATATAATATGCGACAATAAGATGATTATTAGTATATTATAGTAATTGTAATTTTGTGTAGGTCAAAATTAAAGTGAGGTTTAGAGCACAAAAAGGAATGATCCTATTCATGTGATTGTCCCCCATTGATTTTACTTTCATGGTGATTAATATATACCATTACTAATTACAGGATGATTTCGACAGTCCAACTTCCAGGCTCACCTCCCTTTGAGCTAGGTGATTGGCGGAATTGTTTTTTGTGAAGCAACTGAAAAAGTAAAAAACAATGTGATATAAATAAATAAACATCATATAAAACTAATTAAAAGGGTTTTAAATTTAAATTTCATAATATATTTTTAATCATTGCCTCTCAAAATGGAATTTTCTGTTTCTTTTTCTTTCTTCTTCTTTTTTTTTTAGTCAAATTTCAACAACTCCAACACCCAATACAAACCATAACATCTAAAAGTATCTCAACCCTCCAAGATTGAGAATTTTTGATATCTAATGCTAATTTTGCTAAATTGTGTGCTTAAAAATTACAACACCTGAAACACTTTGAGACATTGCTAATCTTTCATGAGATCCTGGTTTTCGGCTACAATCCAATATTTTCATTTCTACTATTAAAATGTGAAATATTTGGGACATTATTATAAAAATATCCTTTAGTTTAAAATTATTTCTAGTTTGTAGTTTAAAAATAAAGTTTTTTTCAAACAGAAGATTTAAGAATTTAAATATATAATTAACTATGTTAAAATTACTTTAATCTATTTTTAGAAATAATATACTTTTGTCATATATTTTTAAGTGGATTGAAGAAATAGGGTTTGAATTCCATCGCGTAGGCCAAATTGTAGGAATTAATTTGAGCTAAATGGGTAATGATATTTGCACCTCATTTTTTTGTGTGTTTTAATTAATAACAATTTAATCATAGTGTAGAGAACGAATAAACTATGAATCATTTTAAGGTTAAGTGAGGTTTATTTACAAAATTAATATGAATTTTAATAAATTCATTATTAAAATTCATATTAATGGAATGTGATGGTCTTAGGCAAAATTCGAGTGGTGAGATTAAACTTAGTATGTATAAGATGGATTGAGGTTAGGAAAAAGGATCAGATCATTGGAACGGAGAGTAAACTAGGAATATTATTGGATAAAGTGAGACTTAGTGCACCTTTCTCTTTTCTAAATGCACACCTATTTTCAATTTATGCATACGTAGTTTTATATATATAATTTATAGTAATTCATTAACAACTAATATTGTCTCTAAATATATAAAAAATAAATATGACCTAATCGCGTCGGTTTTTTTTAATCTTAAGGTATGTTTGGGAGTGCATTGTACTGAAGAAACAGTCATTACAAAATAGATTCTCAAATAATCTATTTTTGAGTAAATTATTGGGATATTTGATAAATATAAATTATTTAAGAATCACTTATGAAATTATCTATTATATATGTTTAGATAAAAAAATAAATATATTTTTTGATGTATAATGACCAAATTAAACATGTGTCTTGTTCGTCATATAAACATATATTTATATATTTTTATTAGTCTCTTAATTTTAAATTATTTATTCATTAGTTATTTAGTATTTTGATTATTTTAAGTATACTTACTACATACTTTTTAATATTTAAAAGTTAATATATTATGTAGTAAAAAAACTAAAATAATAAATTAAATTTATTTATACATCAATAAATTCATTATAAACAATCACATGTTTATTTTTATCGCAATTTTTCATAATTATTTTTACTAACGGTGATATTAGATAATAAAAAACATTCACAATTAAAATATTATTTATATACAGGGAGTATTATCCTCTCATTAAACTTGTACCGATATTATTTTTTAATATTTCGACCCCTCTAACTTCGGTAATATCATTACAACGATATTGATCTTGAATTTGGCTAATTTATAATCTTATCAAAACGATGATCACACTTTGCATATCTTCTGATATAATTATCTAATGCTCTAGTTGCAATGACTATCTTCACTTATTTTTTAAATGGATACCTTGGTATGCCTTTTTGAAGATCTTTCATTTTTCTTTTCACACTCCAAAAGTGCATTGAATGCACTTATAGGTAAAAGATGTGCATGCTTGAATACTTCTCTCGTTGGTAGGATTAGCTATTTATGGATTGAATTGAATTATATTAAAATTTTAATTTAATTTTTATATTATAAATTATGTTTTAAGGCAATTTTATCCAAGATGTAATCTATGTCATAATTCAATTCAATTCAATTCAAATCATTCGAAGCATATTAGATTAGATTGATTTCACATATTAGATTTTAAACTTAAATTTAAAATATAATCTAAAATTTAAGTCTAAATATGTGAACGGTTTGAATTAAATTAAATTTAATCTTAAAAAAATAAAGAGATAACTTATCATATGAATAAATTGATTAACTCATAATAAATTTAACGTTTCTTTACGTTAAAATAACTGCATAAATTCTTACTATTAAACTTTCTTTACTATAATTATTATTTACTGATGAGAATTTAGCTACATGTAGGAGTTGCAGTGATTCTTTATACATAAATGAAGGCTCAATCACAAGATCAAGAGTTAAGAGAATGCGTGAGGTATTAAATGGCATAATTGAAGTTACAAGATTCAATCTTGAAGAAAATCTGAAAAATCTTAATGTTCTTGAAATAGAGAAGCATCAATAATTGGTGAACTTGATATAAGCACAAAAGATTGAGTCAAATTCTTGAATGATTGGACGCTTAGATGGATTTACTCTTGGCATGGTTGAAATTCTTCTTTAATTGGGCTTAATTATGTTTTTTTTAGTTATTTGAGTCTTTTAATTATAATTGGACTGAATATTAGTTTAATTAAAGCCAAAGAGTCTTATTTAGTTTGTTTTTATTAGTTCATTAGAATCCTAAGTTATGAAAAATTTTATTTTTGTTAAATAAGAAAATATAATCCTTATTAAGAAAAGAATCTTATTTGGTTTATTTTGTTTAAATGATTTAGGATTTCTTTCATTAAGAGAATTCTATGTTCTTATTGGATTAGAGTTAGTTTTAAATGTCTATTTAAGGGCTTGTAACCCTAGGATAAACAGTGAACGTGAATTATAATTTTCTTAGAGAATTGAGTTTTCTTTCTTGTTCTTTTGAGAACTTTTCTTTTTTTTTAAAACCCAAAAACTCTGACCGTCAGCCAACACCCTGAGAGACTCTGTCAGGGGGACCTAGGCCCTCTACTACCCTTGAGCAGCGTCACCGGGACGGGGCCCAAGCCCTTTACCAAACAGGCGCCCAACTCGGCCCCCTGACAGGCGGTATCAAATAGCCAGATAAAATCAGAATTGTACCAGACTCTTACATCTCGGTGCACTCCTAAAGATTCGAACCTAGGATCAGCACAAATGCCCCCCAAGATGGAAGCACTAGGATTTCTTAAATAAATTCAAATCCTGTAAATTAACTGTACCTTTCCGTATTTGTGTGGGAGTATCGTAGTAAGCTAAGTAATTGAAGTAAACGTTTCTTTGCACATGAGGTTCAGGGGTATTTTAGTTTTTTTATCCAAGAAGGTTAATTTTGTCCTTTTATAAAATATCTGTTCGGGTGCTAAATTGACTCATTAATATCATATTAATGTTTAGTAAGGGAATAAGGTTAAGTTGATAAAAATTGGAAGAGGTTAGAGTGACTTTCGTTGAGGCATCATCTGCGCACTTGCGCTTCCAAGCTAAATTTCCGTTGACCAAAAATTTGATTGATGCGCAGTTTGTTTCTACTGAAAGAGGACAGAATAAGGTTTTCATAGAATGAAATGGCAAAAAAATTGGAGCTTAGATGAGTGATAACGGAAGAATTACCGTGAGCTGTTATGTATAAGAGGTATCATCCGCGCATCTGAGTTT
>JAVXUL010055614.1:0-10424 GCA_035590515.1 Trichilia minutiflora
TCCCATATGTCAGTTTAATCGCTCACAGTTTCTTGTTATTATGTCTTGTTCTATCAGTTATATATTCACTATGTACAGTAATAGAGGCTTAGGGAGATGGGGCCAGCCTTGTCTCCTGCCGGTCATAGTCCAAGGATTTCGGGCTGTGACAGAATTTTAGTATTGTTGGATTATATATTGAAATTGATTTTGAAAATAAAATTTTTAAGCCTTACATACCCTTCGAATGTGTTCTAATTAATAGGATACGTTTTTCGGGTTCACGACGATTGTCATGTAGACCAATTTTTAAGATCAGGACATGATAATTTTATTGGCATCAGAGTATTTCATTTTTATTGATTTCGATCTTTTGAACTATGTCGATTTATTAGATTACAAGTTATCATAAATTTTTGAGGTTTGAGTGTTTTATCCAAATAACTTCAGTGGACTACAAATTAAGTCGAGTCATAAATTATTTATATATAGATTGTTTCATTAATGATATATATATATTGTTTCATTAATGATCATCTTTTGTGTAGATATGCCATGAAGATATGAAAGGGGGAAGGGTAGGCCTATAAGAATTTAGTAATTCGAGATGAAAAAGAGTTTCACCTCATACTTCGTCTTCTCTGACTAACGAGGAATAAGTTCATCCTCCACTACCAGTATAGAATCCTAAGAGTAATATGCATTTTTCTTGGTCACATAAAACCTTCAATGCATTTATGGTATACTGAAATATATAGATTTTTGGACAGAATGCAACTCAGGCCTAATAGGGGCAAGTGCCACGTGGTCAAACATCAAGTGATCTGTTTGTAGGCTTGACAACACTGACGAGTTATACAATTCCTATATAGTCTTTTTGATCTATGTCAAAATTGTCTAAGTTAATCAAAAAAGTGAGACAATTGGGTAGTATGCCATTTATCGGTACTTCAGACGTAGTGAAACCAAGTAGATGGCTAAGAGAGTTGTAGCAGAACATGGAGGACATAGATTTATTAGTAGAGGAAAAGCCAAGAGTAGCTACCAGATTACTAGAGTAAAGTGTTACTACTTGATGGTATAATATAATGATGAGACTGAGTGCAAAATGTACCTGATTTGATTTTTAGAAGGCATTCCAGGAGAGATACTTCACCTTAGTATTTTCAAAGGGTGACTAATAGGAGGCGAGACTGACCCCATCCTCTTAAACCCCTTCTGACATATAGACTATTATTCACAGATTTTTTATATACATATAGGACTAAAACCCATTTAACTTATAATTCAACACATGATTATAATTTAATACATAAAAAACCAAATAACATATAACCGTACCCAAACCAGACCTACATATATTCATTAATTGCATACCCAAACATCAATTTAAACTTAAATTACACACTGGGCTACCCTACCCAAAACATAATGACCATGCATGATTTCTTTAAAGACTGTACTTTGGTATCTACTCCATCTGATTTTCCTTTAAAACTTATAGAGGATCTTGAGTGACCTATAAGACTGTGAAGAAGTAAGTCTTAAGAAAAACTTAGGAAGTGTATAAATAAAACATATATTAAAGTATGAAATCAAAAACCATAACCAATGCTAAAATCATAATATTTATAAAAAAAATCATTTTTAAAAGCTAACTCATTTTGATAGAGTTAAGTAACCTGGATGGGTTACACTTGGACCGGATCAATGGATGATTACCCATAGCAGAACAAAAGTCTATGTCCAGGGCTACGTATTTGATTGGACAGAGAGATTAATCTAATTCATAGACTAGTGCCGGCATCAGAAACAGAGTATACATATGAAAATGTATATGTATACAGGTATGCATATCATAACACATATCCTAGTTTTTTAATTCATAAAATCTGAAATTTAAAAATCAGGAATAAAAACAAAAAGAATGCTCAGAAGTCAGAATTCATTTCATATTTATATAACCTATAGATAGATAGATAGGTGAAATCATATCAATAAATCAAAGGTTTAGTCACAAATCAAGTAACTAGAAATTGTCACAAAACAATCCACATTAAATCATAAATGCCTCCTCCTGGTCTCAAATCCAAATACTCATCAACTTCCTTTAAAATCATTTATAAAACATAAAAAAATTAGCATTTAAGATTAAGCGTAAGGTAAAATAATTTACTTTTTTAACATTTTAATAATCAATTTTTCTATAAATATTTTAAAATAAAAGAAAACAAAAACAAAATATAAATATCTACTCATAAAGCTGGTAGTTAGGAATAGGATGAAATCCATATCATTACAGACTTGTGAGTACTCCCTCGACGTATCTATCATATGAATTTATCAACCATTGTCAGAATAATCGGAGTACGTATATCAGAATAACTAAAGTGCTAACATGTGATAGAATTTTCATCCTTCAAAATCTATTTACTTACGATTCAATTCTAACAGCTAGCTCATGAAAATATAAACTTTGCTTAACTCACTATAATTAACTATTTTGCACAATAAAAAATCTCATTTTGCAGGTTTTAAGTTGATCTAAATTTTGTTGTTAGTATTTAATTCACAAAATAAAACTTCATTTCACATAAACCAATAACTAATCAATTTAATTCTATCATATACACATTAATCTTGGCTTTAATTTTTTACTAATGAGCTAAAATCTTGAAATGCTTATATGCACAATAAACCCCAATGATCGTATATGCTTAAAAATACATCGAAATATGAAATTCTAATTGTAACAGTGTTAAAAATTTTATCGATAAGTCAATTTAGCTCATGGATGCTTCGACTACGAATAAATCCGAAAAACCCCAAATCACGAACAGTAGTCATAAACTCGTTCCAACTAAATCCTTGACCAAAACATTCAAACAAAGTTTATAGAGTGATGAAGATACCAAGAGCTTGTGATTTGTCGCAAAAAGAACGAAGTTCATCGGTCGAAAAAATCATAGAAAATGAAAAAAATAAGGATAAGGCATAAAAAAAACATAGAAGAAAAATATCGTAGGACAGATGAGGATGAGAAGAAATGAAATATTCTACCTTTTAATCATATAAATACAATATTAATATATGAGAAAATACCTCATTTAACTTTGAGAAATTGAAATAAATGAAAAAGAAATGAGTTAAAAATGGTAAAGATGGCTTTTCGACATTTAGGAATGTGCTTGGGATGTTTTTCCCTAAAGGGTTTTGATACCTTTGTCAAAGTATCAATACCTTTACTAAAATTTTCATTTTCCTGCCGAGGGTATCGAAACTTTTAAGTAAGACTTCAAAATCTGTAAAATATCAATCAAGTCTTACACAAAATATCATTTCTTTAAAAAATATCATTCAGGTCCATCAATTCTAACGCTGTTTTCTCCCTTATACGAAGTCCGATTTCACTTCTATTTCTTTTTACATGATCTTCTTTCTATCTTCTTTCATTGAAAATAAACCTTCTATCAAAACTCTATCCCGATCTATAGGAATTTAGTTCAAAAGTTCAAGTATCGATATAAGAAATCCAAGAATGACCTGCCCTGTTTTAGCTTTGATTCTCTCATCTGATCTCATATTTGACTTAAATTTATTTTTATAGATTTATATTTGAGTCTTATTTAATCAAAAATAAATTACTCATTAATCGGATTTTCTGATCGATAGAAAATTACGTTTAAAACTCAAGCACACGATTAAAATATTAACAAAATTTTTTTTGAACCTGTCTAATTTTCATTAAATCAGTTCTAATCAATTCAAAAATATTATTAAAGAGTTAATAACTCGATTATTAGTACTCAGACATGTATTCTATAAAATAACCAACATGCCTCTCACATATAAAAATGACAAAAATATCTATATATAAAATATGGGATATTATACTTCCTAAATATGAGAGAAAATATCAGTTGTTATCTACTAAAAGAGGTAGCACCCTTGATGATAACAATCAATCAAAAATTTATAAATTATTTATAACTTAAATAATTTAACAATTCCAAGAGCTTAATAAATTAAGTCAATTATAACTTAAAATAAGTTATAAATATTATATTAATATTAAAAAAATATAAATAAAATTAATTAAAATTGGTTAAAGTTTGTTTGACTAGCTTTAGGATAAGTTTGGTATTAAAATATTTAATAAAGACAACTTTTTATTTTATCTTTTTACTATTAAGAAGCTGTTAGACAAGTTTAGGATATAAATGTCTTTGTTCTTGAAGTCATGGATATTTAAGTAATTATAATAAGACTATAAAAGGAGTCAAATTTTCATTTATTAAACAATGTTTTTCATTTTATAAAGAATTGAAAACAAAATTTCAAGTTTCCCTCTCTCTTATCTCACAGCCATTAAAGAAAATCAAAGGGTGGTTTGATTCTCTTGGAAGTTTTGATATTTTTGAAGCTTTCTTCATCGTCTAAACATGAAAGGTTAAATTTTATTCCTTGATTTGATAAAAAATGATAAAATGGAACTCTAAAAACTAAAGTATGATTAAACCCTAAACAAAATTTTGTAAAGTGATTAACAACTCAGTAATGGTATCAGAGCTTGCTTATGTTATTAATAGCATGATTTAAATCTTGATTTTGCTTGTTATGGTTAATTTTGGTTATGGAAACATATTGGTGATTTTAGGGTTTATGGATTCCATATTATGTTCATTTAGGAAGATGATAAATAGTTCATCATCTTAGTGCTTTAGTGTCTAAACTTTCAAGCAATATGTTAATTGTTCAATAAGTAATTTCGATCAAGCAAAGTGATGCAATTATTCGAGTGTTGAATAATAAGTCGAACCAATAATACCATCACTCATTAGATAAGTGAAATTAACCAAATCTTGGATTTGTAGAGATGATTCATAATAATCCACATATGTAAAAGGAGTGTGAGTAGTCAACCATAGATCGATTATTTATGAGACAAATAATCTAAATTGAAAGTATTCAATTATTTATAAAATAAATAATTTGAACAAATCGAATGACGAGATTACTTGTAAGACAAGTAACCTTAATCGAGTCATAAATAGTAATTTTATTTATGAGATAGATAAAATTTACAAGTAAAAAGTGTACTTGTTTGACGGTAACATTAGTCGAAAAGATCACCATTTATATAAATAGTGATGATATAAATAATGACTCAACTCAAATAGTAATAGTATATTTGTGTGACAAGTGATACGTATTACACAAACAAATCTCAATTGTGTGACAAATGAGATTGAATTGTGCGTTTAGGGTGACATGCTATGTGTAAAACCCCAATCCTTAAAGATAGGGAGTAGCATCAGGGTAAGAATGCCTGAGTAAGGAGCGACTCCTGGTAAGCTTCAGATAGGAAGGGGATAAGACCGAGTCCTATATTAGAATAAGAGAGAAAGTTACTAGGCTATTTATGTGAGGTACTAAGGGTTGGATCAAAATGCACATTATCATTGAAAATATTGGGCCAAGTCTTACAATTGATATTAGAGTTAACTCTCCTCCGGTATGACAATGGGGTCGGGGATGAGCCTAATAAAAATTAGTGGGTCTATAACACCCCGATCCTTGAGGATGGGGAGTGGCATTAGAACAAGAATGTTTGAGTAAAGAGCGGCTCTTAGTAGTCATGACAGGGGCCATGATCGAGTCACACATCAGAATAAGAGAGGAAGTTACTAGGCTATATATATAAAGTTAGAACTAATTTGTCAATCAAGCCTTTTGAGATGGGTTTGTGTCTATTACTAAGAACAAAATCGTTAGCCACTAAGGGTTAGATCAAAGCAGACAATATCATTGATAATGTTGGGTCAGGTGTTATACTATATATAACACCAGTTATGCATATATACGCTTATATATGAGATATACATATGTATATATATATAAAGGAAGATAATTATTCATGAGATGAATATTTATCTATGTTAGTACTTGGCTTTAAATGATAGTTTTATGAAAATTGTCTAAGTTGAAAGAGAGCGTATATGAGATGTACATGAGTGCTTGAAAATTCTTCCTTAGTAATTATCATGTTCATACCTCCCATTGTAGGATAGCTAATGATTCTTTAATATAAATTTTCTACTCTAAGATTTCTATTATGTGAAAGATATAAGTTTTATATAATTGAATCGTGTTTATCTAATTCTATTATGTGAGGTTGTGATGAGAATACTATTCAAAAAAGCACAATGATTTGGATATTACTAATATAAAACTTCAAGATTTTTATTATATGAGATGTCTAAAATAAGGGCAAAGGATATGAATCAAGTCCTGTATGTGATATAGAAAAGAAGTGTTCTCTACTCATTAAAGTTAGTTGACCAAGATTTCTATTATATAAGGTCAATTAATGTAGATGAGAATTCAATTCTCTACTATTTTTTTAAAATCCAACAAAATATTTGGGTTTATATTAGGGAGTGTGGAATTTAAATAGGACAATGAGAGCTGATGAGATTATGCAATATAATTGTTCTTAATAGTTAAATTCAATTTTAGTGATACACTGCACTAATAAATTTTTTCTATGTCTTTTCAGTTCTCTTGCTCATTAAAAAATGTCATCATCTTCAAACTTCTTTCAAAGGTTGCTGGATAGTCACATGTTGACAGGTCCTAATTTTAAGGACTGGTTGCGAAATTTTAGAATTGTTTTCGAATTCGAAAACTCTAGATATGTCCTAAAGATAGAAATACCTGCTTCATTAGAGTAGATGCTCCCTAGGAGGAGAAGGATGTCTTTAATAAATGGTATATCAATAATCATAGAGTAAGGCTCTACATACTGGTTACCATAAATTGGGAATTACAAATGAAACATTAAATATAAGATTCTTAAATCTATATACGAGTTGTATTGTGAGAATTCAAGAGTAGTTAAGTCTAAGATGTGAGCTACCCTTTTTAGCATAAATCTCAAGGAGGGAATCCTAACTGATAATCCGTCATTAAGATGATAAATATTATCGAATAGTTAGACTCTTACAGCATTGTTATAAATGATCTCATTGAGGTCAATTTGATTCTCTCGTCTCTTTCTCCTAGTTAAAAAGCGTATATAACTAATTATAATTTGAATAGGATTGAAGGGATTCTCTTAAAGCTACTCAGTGAGCTTTAAGAATACTACAAATAAACTAATAAGGATAAGAGACATGAGGATATCCATACGACCACCACCAGTAGGACTGGTAAACAGTTATAGCGCCTATCTCATGATTCAAAAATTAGACCACCTAAGAAAAAGAAAGTCAAGGAGGCCGAACGTCCTAAGACATCCAAATCGAAAATCAAGCCCAAAAGAAAATGTTTTTATTATGGTGTTGATGGACACTGGAAAAGAAATTATCAATAGTATCTCGAGAGTCTTAAGAAGACTAAGAGATGTATACATTCTGTTCTATGATTGAATATAAATTGAGTGTTAGTTCTGATATTTATTCATGGGTTATTGATTCTGCAACTACTTCTCATACATGTGTTTCTATGCAGGTGATGCAGAATAGTTTTGCATGATCGTGTGATAAAATCATGCTTAGGATGGTTAATAGAGTAATAATTGCTACAGAGGTTATTGGCACGTACCAATTAAGATTCCTATCGAGACACATTTTGGGGCTAACGTGAGCACTGTATCTTGCTTTAGTAACCAGAAACATCATTTCTATTTCTATATTATGTAATAATGGTTATTCTATATAGTTTAATGAAAATGAATGTATGATATATTTTGAAAATATATGTATTAGAAAAGCTATTAATATAAATGATTTGTATGTTTTGCAATTTAATAATAGTTGTTCAGTTTTTTCTATTTCTAATAAAAGAATTCATATTTATATAAATTATAAATATCTATGACATTATAGATTAGGTCATATCAGAGATCGATAATTTATCAGCTCAGATCTAGTAGGATATTGATCCTAATATGTTCAGAACCCTATTAGACTTGTGAGTCATGTCTCGAGGGAAAGTGACCAAATCTTCTTTTACGAGTAAAGGTGATAAAGCTAAAGAATTTTTGGATCTCGTATATATAGATGTATATAGACCATTTAGTATAATAGCTATAGGAGGATTTGAGTACTTTATTACCTTTATAGATGATATATCTCGATATGGGTATGTATATTTAATGAAATATAAATTTAAATTCTTTAAAAAGTTTAAATAATTTAACAATAAAGTAGTGATATAGACGAGAAAGAGTATTAAGACTCTACGATCATATTATGGAGATCAATACTTAAGTACTAAGTTTTAAGAATTTTTGAAAGAAAATAAAATTATCTCACAAATGATTCCTCTGTATACACCACAACTTAATTGTATATTAAAAAGGACGAATCATATCCTATTAGATATGGTATGATAGATGTTGAGTTTCACAGACTTATCATTATATTTATTGGGATATGCTTTGTTGACAGGTGCATATATTCTTAACAGAGTTCCATCAAAATTAGTCTAAAAGACTTCGCATAAGATATGAAGTGAAAAAAATCTAGTTTAGGATTGTCTAGCATATGTCAAGTAGATAAGATCTAATAAAGTTAACAATAAATCGAAGACAGGCTAATTTGTAAGATATCCTAAAGATAGTTAAGGATATTACTTGTACTTACCTTTTGATCAAAGAGTTTTAGTAGGAATGCACACTTCTTAGAGAAAGAGTTTCTTGAAAAAGATAATGTTGGTAAAGAAATCAAATTGAAGGAAGAGTCTTTAGAAACTTAAGTCGATAATACTGATGCTGGAGAGTCTAATAGAAAGCCCTCTGTACCTTAACCCAATTCTACCTCAAAATTCTATTAAGGTAATAAGCTTCCTAAGAGATATAAATTTATCAATGAGTAAGATTTCTAATCTTACCTAGTGAGAGAGACGAATCATGGTAATGATCCGAGATCCTACAAGAAGGCTATCTTGGATAGAGATTCAAAAAAGTACCTAGAGGCGATGAATTTTGAGATTGAATCTGTGCATATAAATTAAGTCTGAACACTTTTTATTCTATCGAAGAAAATAGTTTCCATCGATTATAAATAGATCTTCAAAAAAAAATCTCCAAGAATGGATAAGTAAAGACCTACAAAGCACAGCTAGTTGCGAAGAGTTATACTTAAAAATAAGGATTGGATTATGAAAAAACCTTCTTGCCTGGTGCTATAATAAAATACATCCGAATTATACTAGTCCTAGTCATATACCACGATTGTAACACCCCGTGTTTTACCTCGAGGGTACATTTGTCATTTCTCACTTCCCTAGTTCATACATCTGCATTCATTTCATGTTTCATGTGGTTGTGGGTGTAATTCTAGGTTCGTGTGGGCAATATTAAGTGAGAATTCAGATTTTGACGGGTTCGATCGACTGAATAGGTGATTTGTTCGATCGAACCATTGAGAACTCTCGGGAAAAATTTTGACTCTAGATTCGTTCAAACGAATGGAGGGATTTGTTCGACCGAAGGAGCCATTCGTTCGACCAAAGCATGAATTCGTTCGATCGAATGAGGGTTCGTTCGACCGGCAATTTGTAAGCTCTCTGACTTCTGTAGCCCCGAAGGATTCATTCGATTGAAGTTTTATTCGTTCGACCGAATCGGTACGAAATGACAAAAATGCCCATTTCTAGAAGCTTCCTTCTTAAGAAAACTTAAGGGGAAAATGGTAATTTCATCCTTTTTTATAAAAAAGGGCTTGGGGGCCGAAATTTCAGAGCTTTCTCTCCATTTTCTCTCTTTCTCCTCTCCTTTCCAATTCTCTCCACTTCTCTCACTAGATCCACCTATATGTGACCCAAACTTCGATTTCTTTTCACCCACGTGTTACATTCGACGTGGTCAGCGTACCGGGAGTGCTAATTTGGTGGTAGGAGTGTGGAATCACGAAAGGAAAAGCTAGGGTTTCGAGAAGGATTTGGGGCTTTTCGTGTTAGAGACGAAATCGGAGTAAATCGACCACACCACGAGGTTCGTAGCTTCATTTCTAACTCGTCTGTATACTCATTTTATGATTTTAAGTAATTTCATTTGTATGGATTTTTGTATGAATTTTCGTATATTTAGACCCCATATTTTAGTTTTAAGACTTAAAATGAGTCGTAGAAGAATCGTAGGAGTCGTAGGAAGGTAGATTTATAGTTTCAAAGAAATTGGATAAACGTAAACAGTAACTCCGATTACTATTCTGGCAAGAGAGTGGGGTCCACTGATTAAAATCATGGGAATAAATCGATATACGTTGGTTTAGGCGTAATGTGAGTCCGTGGCGATAATAATTGGACAATTCAAAGCTTAACAAGAGTTTTAGACGAATCCAAAAATAGTTCGACGTGGGGAATTCGAGAATAGCATGCATTGCACGTATTTAGATTTCCATTCGCATTTTAGAATATGTATTAATAATGTTATATGC
>JAVXUL010055635.1:0-25404 GCA_035590515.1 Trichilia minutiflora
ATGGTGATCGTATCGAAAAGTGGATCCTGTAGGTATGGATCTCATTCTTGACTCACTCTCGCTGCATGATTTCACTAGGAGCGTCTTTCATTTCTTGCTATTTCTCATTGTATTCCGGATCATGGAACTATGATAAAAATGTAAATTTATAGTTTGTATTGTAATGCTTTTATTATCACTTCATATTTAAATTTGGAAAACGAGGTATGATTACATTTGATAAAAATCATGAAGTGTTTGAATTGCTTTTGCTTTATACAGTGGTTGGGAAGTTTGAAAGAAATTTTATGGAAAATGTTTTATATTTGTTTATGATTTCAGTCTTATAGGTTCTTAGTAAGCGTTCTGGGCCTAAGGAATGCTTATTAGGAATTTATGGCGGTTGTCACAGGTGAGATCCCGGGTCGGGGATGTGACATACAATCACATCTAAATAAATATAAGATTAGATTATTGTAACCTAATCTATTATGAGTTAAAATTTATACAGCTTTACTTATTTTATTTGTTTGTATTATATATATATACCAAAAGTAGAGAGGTTGAATAATATGAGTTATAATATATGAAAAAGAAGAATTTATTATTTGTTAATACATAAGAAAGAAATATTATATGTTATGAAGAAAGAAAAACCCATAGATTCTATAGCCTTGAATAAATGGAAAGAAGATAATGAATTAGCTAATGTTATGATTCTTAGTAATATGCAGGATTATTTGATTCCTTTATATGAAGGTTATAATATTATTAAAGAAATTATTGATATATTAAATAGTAAATATGAACCAAAATCTGATACATATATATAATTAAGATTAGCTGAGTTTAATAGCCTTCGTATGAATGAAAATAATAACATAGTGTATCATATTATAAAGATAAAGCTATTAGCAAAAGATCTTTCCAATGCTGACCATGAAATATCTGATAAGATGTAGGTGACGGTCTTCTAAATAGTCTGTCATGGACATGGGATCATGTTGTAGCCTCAATACAATATAGGCAAACAATGACAACATTGCTAGCTATATTGACAGTTGAAGAGGTCAGGATGAATAAAAGGAAGGAGGAGAATCTTTCCAACAACCTTCTCATGGTAAAAAGTACTCAAAGTAAGGAAGGAAAGCCAAAAGAGAAAACTTCTAAGTGAAAAAAAGGATTATGGAAGCCTGGATGAAAAAATAAAAAATAAAAGAAAATTGAGTGTTTTATATGTGGGGATACTAGTCATTTCAAGGCTCAGTGTCCTAAATATAAGAATAAAACCAAGAACAAAAAAGAAATTATTTTGGCGGTTTCAAAGGTATTCATTGCTGAATCACAAAATCAATGATGGATAGATTTAGGTGCTACTAGACATGTGAGTAATGACAAAAGTCAATTTATTACTTTTGCATAAAAGACACTCGGGGAACATCGGTTATATATGAGCAATAATACCTATGTTGATGTTCAAAGAATAGGGGATTATAAAATCTCATCTATAGACACGACCATTATTTTAAAAGATGTATTATATGCTCTATCTATGAGAAGAAATCTGATCTCGGTATCTATTTTAGAGAAAAAAGGTTTTGAGATTATATTTAAGTCAGGGTTTGTGACCATAGAAAAAATGATCTAGTACTATTAAAGGGTAAAAGAATTGATGATATGTACTTAATTGGTTCTATAATGAATAAAACTTATTATTATTATTATATCTATGTGTTAAATTCTAATGATGTTTTACTTTGGTATTTAAGATTAGGTTACATAAATATAAATAAAATTATAAGAATATGTAATAAAGGAATACTTCTCCGAGTGAATGTAGATAACTTTGATATGTATTAATCATATATTAAAGAAAAAATGATGAGAAAATTTTTCTTGAATAATTGGAAATCTTTAAATTTACTTGAAATAGTGTATTCAAATTTATGTGGATCTATGAGAACAAAAATACATAGAGGTATGGAGTATTTTATCATTTTTATTAATGATTATTCTAGATATGGACATATATATTTTCTAAAACATAAATCAGAAGCTTTGAAAAAATTCAAATAATATAAAAAAGAAGTAAAAACTTAATTAAGTCGATCAATCAAAGCTTAAATAGTGATCGAGGTGATGAATATGAAGCTTTTGATGATTTTTGCTAAGACAGTAGTATAAGGCACATCTATATAATGCCTTATAGTCCATAACAAAATGGAATAGCAGAAACAAGAAATCGAACTCTATTAGATATGACAATATCAATAATGTCTTATTAAAAAATATCTTTATATTTTTAGGGAGAAGCATTATCTACAGTAATATATATCCTAAATAGAGTTAATACAAAAGCTAAATTGTTAACTTCATATGAGTTATGGATGGGAACCAAACCTGATTTAACAAAGCTGAAAGTTTGAGGATTCAAAACTCATGTTCTTATTCCTAAACTATTTAAAGGATGAGATTAGTACTAGAACATGGGAATGCAAATTTAGTTGTTATTGAAAATAGAATTGGTTATCAATTTTATCATCCTAAAAGGGGCTTTATAGAAAGGAGAGATGTTGTGTTTATGAAAACTGCAGATACAGTAATCTCTAGACAATAACTTGAGCTTCTTGATGAAAATGACACCCTTACTACTTCATCACAACTTATCAGTAATAAAGAAATGATGATCCTAATACTTCCACACAATTAAGTACAGATATGCAAGTTAGTGAGAGAAAAAGAAAACGAAATTATTGTCAACGGTTGAAAGATTATTATATCTTTACCATTGATGAAGAAAATCAATTAAGTGATATCCCAAAATATATAGCGATGCTATGAGACAGTTTGATTCTAAAAAATAATAATTAGCCATGGAAGATGAGTTGAAATCTATTAAAAAGAATAAAGTTTAGGAATTAGTTGATTTATCAAAGGAAAAAAAAATTGGTTATAAATGGGTATTAAAGAAAAAGTTAAAGATTAATAGAAGTCTAGATAGATATAAAGTTAGATTGGTAGCTACAGATTATACTCAAAAATCTGGTATAGACTTTGTTGATACTTATTCATCAGTTGTTAAATTCACATCTATTCAAATTATTATGGCAATTATTGCAAGATAAGATCTTGAATACATCAATTAGATGTGAAGACTGTATTTTTAAATGGTGAATTAAATGAAAATATTTATATGTCACAACCAGAAGATTTTTTTGTTAAAAAACATGAAAACAAAATTTATAAATTGAAGAAGTCTTTATATGGACTTAAGCAATCATCTAGATAATAGTATTTAAAATTCCATCAAGCAATCCTGGATTTGGGTTACAAAATGAATCCATTGGATCATTGTATTTATAGTTAAAAATACCAGGATAAAATATTTATACTCTCATTGTATGTGGATGATATCTTATTAACTAGTAATAATATGGATATAATCAATGAAACAAAATCATATCTAGGTATAAAGTTCGACATAAAAGACATGGGTGAAGCATCTTATGTAACAAGAGATAGAAAGTCTATGATACTATATCTAGATCAAGAAAATTATCTAGAGAAAATACTTAAATGGTTTAATATGAAAAATTATAAACCGATAAATACACTCACATATAAGTCATTTCAGTAAAGATTTTTATCCTCAAAATACAATTGAACTAGAAAAAATGCAAAAAATACCTTATGCTCAAGCCATTGAAAGTCTGATATATGCAATGACTAATACAAGACTAGACATAGCATATATAGTGAGAGTGGTAAGTAGATATCAATCAAATCCAATGACAAGCAATTAAAAGGATTATTAGGTATCTGAAAGAAACAAAAGGTATAAAACTTTGCTTTGGTTTGTATGATTTAAAACTTGTTAGATATTATGATACAAATTTTGCAAGAGACCTGGATGATCGAAAATCAATAAGTGGCAATATGTTTTTTATATGGTGGAATAACAGTTTCTTAGTTAAGTAAGAAACAAGATTGTGTTGCCAATTCCATTATGGAAGCAGAATATATATCTTGTAGTTTAGTAGTTAGCACAGTTATATGGATAAAAAGGGTCATTGACAATCTAGAAATAGATTTAGCAAATAAATTTATAGTTATATTCTATGATAATAAGTTTACTATCTATTTAATTAAAAGTGGAGAAAATAGCTCTAAAGAAAAACACTTTGATATAAGTTATCACTATATTTTATATATAGTGGAGAGGGGTGAAATTAAAGTCGATTATGTATCCTTCGAAGAGATGACAACTAATCTTATGACTAAAGGATTGTCTCTGGAGAAGTTCAGATAACATGTAACTACTATAGGTTTGAGAACCATCTAGATGTGTAGTTAACATATGGAAGAATATCATTTGTTAAGTATTAGGGACGCCTGATAAAAAAAATGATACAGTTCTATCTAATTTAATTATGTATATTGATCGAAGAAAAGATAGATGACACTATAGCGAGGATAATAAGGATTATAATAAATCATCTTAAATATAAAAATTTGTATAAAGATATCAAGATAAATTTATATAACACCGGACACTTAGTGAGTAAATCGTTTTAAAAATTAAGTACGAACGGTATTTTCTTAATTTCGATTATAACGTTATTTTACGACTGTAAAATATATATACTATAACTTTGTGATTTAATTATAATATAATAATGATGATTGATTATACATATAGAATATTCAATTATCAGAATTAAATTATATCATTTTAATTAAGTGAAAGATTGTTACATAATTAAAGATCATATACAAGGATAATTATATAAAGATACGTTGCATTGAAAGGATGCAATATTTCTATGTGTTATATCATAAATTGTGTTCAAATAAAATAATATAATTATTTACTATATAACTACCATTTTATAGATTATAAATAGGCAATAAAAGATAAAGAAGAAATAAATGAATATCATTTACAAACTCAAGTCTTCAAAAAAATAAAAAAAAGAATTATGATAATTCTTTAAAATATAAATGATTCATTCTGCCTTTAAATATTTGAATAATTTTACATATAATCATCCGTCTCGCTACGATAATCGTCCTAATTATACAGGATCGGTACAACTGTATCCTGGGGAAGAAAGAACACACGCATTGGAATTGGATGACCGTTAGTGTTGAAGAATGTGGACTACTTGAATTAGGAGATTCTGTTTCTGTCTGCAAAAGAAGCTCAATCCCATCTTCTAATTAAAGGAAGACTAATGATGAATTTAAAGGCAGAGAAAGTCTAAAATACCATATTATAATCAGCTTCAAGTACATTGTGTTTTAGTTCATGCATTGTTGTCGTTGTTTTTAGTATAATTTTACTTTTATTTAATTTTTTTATTTGGGTTAATCCATTACACACCATAATTTATGATTAAATGTTTATTTAATTTATTTTCAAAATCTTGATAAATGAGATTAATTATTACCTAATTAAAACAATTATCTGATTAACAATGGATCAAAATTTCACTTTATTTCCTCCATTTGTTTTTTTTGAGCAAATACAGAAGGATGAAAGGTTTTTAATTATTCACTGTTATCTTAATTTTTGAAAAAGATAAACTATCTTTTGTTATTATTATTATTATTATTATTATTATTATTATATATAAAAATGAATTTACAGATCTCTAAAGATTTGCTAAATGGATATTTCGGTGTGGTAGGTTTTGAAAATACTCTGATACACTCTCTTATCCCTAGGATAATAAATTTTAAAAAATAAAAAAAAATTCATTTTTTTTCCAATTTTTTTTTACGTGTAAAATCCTGTCTACTCTTCTTTAAATTAAAATAGAATAAATAAACTCCTACCTACTCTAAATTTTAAAAAAAAATTATACCTTCTGAATTTGAACTTATAACCTGATAGCTAGTCACACTCCTTCAGCGTTTATATATTACCATTTTTTACGTCATTGAAAATTGATAGTTGCTTTTAATATTTCTCTTTTCTAATAATTATAAATTTTAATTTTTTTATTAATGTAAAAAAACAGAAAAATTAAAAGGAAATTAATTTTTTATAATTTTTATACAATTTATTGAATAAAAGTTAAAATAATAAATACAATTTAAAAATAGAATATATATTCTAATAATCTATTAGCGACTAATACATAGGAATATACTAAAATATTTATAAATTTATGGGACTAAATTGTCCATTTAATCAAATATTAGATATCTTTTTCTATTTATAATAGTTGAAAATATCCTTTATATTCTATTTGGACCATCAAATTATTAGAAAAATACCAATTTAGCACAAAAGGATAATTCAATTATTTCCAATAGAAATTAGGGAACTATTATCATAAAGGCATCAATTATATCCTTACAGGTGATAACATTAAAACTATGGACTATATGATTAATAGTTGAGAGAATCTTACGGAACTCCTTTCCAATTTTAAGCTGCGTATACCGTGACTTATATTTTGATTATTTGAACCACCCACAGAAAACAACAAATTCTTTGGTTGGAAAAGAGATGTGGAGATGCCACAATTGACCATTAAAATGCATATAATATCAGGAATTGACTATCTGGTAAAGTAATTCAGAAAAAATGACAACAGGATCCACTCACCTTCAAATATCTTGGTGACTGACTCAATGTTCAAGCCCACCGTTATAGACACCCAAAGACACTTTTATATATTAAATTCAATCAGGAGCTTAATTGGATCACTTTCTTTGCATAAGGTAATTGATAAATTAACTTTTCATACGCAGAATGGTCTTTCAGTAAATATAAAATACCATAGCAAATATTGAAGGTTCCACTTCTTTGATTCTTGTACCGGAAACGTGTCCATCAGTAGAAGTGCTGAGAAGAAGAAGATCAGAGAGGCAAAAATGGAAGGTGAGATCAAGAATTTTGTCATGATTTGGCTCTCAGTTATCGTTTCTTTATGCTATTGTTATCTCATTGCTAAGAAAGTTTCGAAAGGTGTAAAAAGACTCTTTTTTGTAATCCCAGTTGTATGTCTCTTCCTCTATCTTCCTCTCTTCCTCCATTCTGCTCATCTTGGTGGTACCACTGCATTTTTCATACCTTGGCTAACCAATTTCAAGCTCTTACAATTTGCTTTTGGGGTAGGACCTTTGTCTTTAGATCCATTCATATCCCTTCCTCGTTTTGTTCTTGTTTCTACTCTACCCATCAAGATTCAACAAAACAAACAAAACTCATCTACAAAAAGTCATCAAAATGGCCAGAAACAAGGAACCCCATCTGCAAAATCACATCAAAATCGAGAAAAACAAGAAATCTCATCTGAAAACTCACATCAAAATGGTCAAATTGTTGAAAATGGAGAAACCTCATCTCCAGAAAAGCCTAAAGAAGGACTTGTAAATTATGCAATAAAAGGTTTCCTTTTGGCCATTATGGTTCGTGTTTATGACTACAGCGATTTCCTCCATCCAAAAATCATCTTACTTCTCTATGCTTTCCACGTATATTTCCTCCTCGAACTCATCCTCGCCGTGAGTGCGGCCATGGCTCGAGCCATTCTAGGATTAGAACTCGAGGCACAGTTCAACGAGCCATATCTCGCTACATCGTTACAAGACTTCTGGGGAAGACGATGGAACATCATGGTCACAACTATCCTAAACCCGACCGTATACAAACCAACCCTCAAAATATTTTCAAGGTTTACTGGTCGGAAGTGGGCTCCACTCCCCGCTGTTTTCGCAACCTTTTTAGTCTCTGGTTTCATGCACGAGCTCATGTTCTTCTATTTGGGACGACTAAAACCCACATGGGAAGTCACGTGGTTCTTCATTCTTCATGGAATTTGTTTGGCGGCTGAGCTAGCGGCGAAGAAGGCTGTTTCTGGTAAGTTCCAGCTGCCGCGGCTGATATCTGGTGCTTTGACCGTCGTTTTCGTGATGGGTACCGGGTTGACTATGTTCTTTCCACACTTTTCACGATGCGGAGTGGACGTTAAAGCTTTTGAAGAATATGCAGCCATGGGTAATTTCGTCAAGAAAGTCAGTCAAAGCATAACACGCGTTTGGAATGGTAAGTGATGAAATAATTTTCTACAATTTTTGTATTTATTTTTAGGACTACAATGAAAACAACTCCAAAAAATCTTGGCATTAATATTTGTGGCGTGGCATGTTTTTCTAAATAATATATAACAATACAAATTAGGAAAATTCTTATACTCAACTTCTAATATTTATTCTTGAAATCAATAAAATGATATGGAAAATTTTAAATATATTTTTGTGGAATAATTTTATTAAAATCATTTTAAATAATTCTTTTTAATAAATTATCTTTTATTTGTGTTTGTGTTGTCATTGTTTTTTTAATATTTTTTTACCGTTTTATTTTATATGAATTTATACGAAAATTAGTGAAATAAATATGAAAGGAGCCAAAGTTATTTTGTTAAAAAGATCATTAATTATTATATTTATCTCTATTTTATATTTAATCTGAAGTTTAAAAATAAATAAATGTAACAGTATGTTGAATATTTGTAGTGATTCTGCAAATAAAATATATTAATTAAAAATGTTGGAAAGAATCTAGAAGGTTGACATTTGAAGGCCATTGGTTTATTTTTAACGGTTGTTTTCCACAATTAATATATATTATATGCAAGAAATGAAAAGGAATATATGCTTAAGAAATAAAGGATGGTCTTAGACAAACAAAAAAATAACGATCGCATTTATTTATTGATAAAATAGCAGAGTAAGAGGAAGTTTTGAATAATCGTTGTAAAAAAATGTTGATCTCAATTTCATTATCCTGAAAGCCCATTAAGACAAGAATGCATTTCGTTTGTGGTCCTTTTCTTACTGGGCTATTCTGATGTTGAACCCAATTTTATTAACGTAAAAGCCCATTAAGATAAGATTGCCTTTCGTTTTTGGTCCGTTACTTATTGGTCATTTCCACTGAGTTCATCAACACCACTCGTACATTCTGACTTCATCAATTTCTTTTTTTTAAAAGATTGCATGAAAATGGGCATGTGACCCAAAAAAACTGTTATTAAAACTGAGAGCCAATTACTTAAAAGCAAAAATAGTTAGTATTTAATAACTCACAAAGCAGCTTCTATCAAAAGTTGCCTATTGTTTGGGCTTGCTAGAAAGCTGACAAATGCCATGTCTTGTAAAAGTCCCTGCAAATCTCTCTGTTCGTCCTTTCTCGAATAGTATTAAAAACCAATTTCGTTATTAATTTAAAAATCCTAAGATTCCCATTTTATGTAAGCTTAAATATTTCAATATTATGTGCTGATTTTATGCTTAACAATTAACTAATATATGACTCACCATATACTTATAAGTGCTTATTTTTCTTCAAACTATATGTGATTATTGGGTTAAATAGTAATAATAGCCCATTAGGGTTCATTATATTGAGAAAATATTCCTTTATGAACATAGTTCTTATGCATTTGTGTGTTTTTTGATGGATTATTTATTAAAACTCAACCATTTTGAGTCTTGCCATTGCTAATTTACTGTATCCATACATTGACACAATGCAACTACTTGATTCCAAGCAATTGTATTATGAAAAGTGAGTGTCTAATTTTATGAAAGTGGTTATGGATACATTGTCATTTTCAAAGGAGAAAATGTAATCTTTTGGTCCCTGAGTTGAGTTAGAATGTTTTATGTATTAATTATTATAACTGCAATGACAAATCTCCATTGATGATAATTTTATGTTAATTATCAAAACCTAATAATTTTTCGATGTGACAATCCAATATCTCTCTGTGTATGACCAATCAAAACAAAGAAATATTTGCATTTCACGTGGCCGTTTCTCGGAAATTATGGTATAGGAAAAGGAAAGGTTTGGTGGGCTGTCCAATCATGAATTCACATTTTGGGGTCAATTAACAAAGTTTGGGTTAATATGTGGTAGAGCCATATATGGACAGTGCAATACTAACTGTCATGGGGACCAAGGGACAACTAATGGTGGGAAATCGATAAGTCCACTTTCATACCCATCAAGATCCCTATTAGTGATAAGATAACATTTGGGTATTGATTTTTTTTTTAAATAATAAAAATATAATTTATTTATTTGTTTTACATAAATCCTTAATCCCTCTTGAAATTACTATACTATTACTCTTGTTCTATTCAATTTGGACCAATAAATTGTAAAATATATAACTTACAATGAAAGACTTGGCTAATATATATGACCACCGTTTGATAAAGAGACAACAGCCTTAATTTGAGTATGTTGGTTTGAAATCCACTAAATGTTAGTTTTAATTTTTTTTTCTATAACTAAAATAAAAAAGAGATGAATATGATTTATTGTCAACATGCAAATTTGAGTTGTGTCATACAGGAAACAATTTCGAAGTGGTCTTAGTACACCAAAAAAGAGATACACCACCTTATTATAAACTATAAAATATGAGTTGCGTCATAATTGAATTAATAATTTAAAAGTTGATTTTAACCAATTTTTGATATATCTTAGTATTTAAATAAAATAAATAATTAAGGGTATCTCAATTGTTTTCGTTGAAACCAAAAGGAAAAAACTTGTCTACTATTCGTAAAATGTCAAAACTTAAAGAGACTTAGTTGTTGCAATTACAAAAATATCTGAGATGTTTGGTTGCATCCTCCATAATGACAAACATATTCATTAATTGAATTAGTTACAAAGTGGGTCTCCATGTTTTCATTGCAGTTAAAGTACGTAATGTTTCTGATATATACGTAAAAGAAATAGATAAAATAGTATGTACTTAATAGATTCTGTAAGTATAATACTTAATAATTTATATTACATGTGATATGATATGAATATATAACATAAGGGTCTCCAAAGTTGGTTCATATACTGAGTTGATTGCAATTTACAACACTTTCTGAACAAAAACACATCAAGATTCGAGCATCCTTTTCCTTTCTTCCGTTTTTAACTTTCGGATGTTGACCTGAGGTAGAAATTAGTATTAACAGACTGTACACCTATTTTGTTTTTCACATGTTAATCCTGTGCGGAGGTAGAAATTAGTATTACTAATGGTAAGCAGCAGCCTAGATATTCTACTTTGGTGAGCCCCCAATTCAACATCCGAGAATCTTCGATAGCTTCGTATTTCATCAATCTCTCGCTCTCCATTTCAGACATCATATAAAAGCAGTTTCGTGATCTCTCTTTCAATCCTAATAACTTCTCCAAAACTCCAAGTTTAAGTCTTCAGCACAACCCGAATCATAACAATATCTTGGCTGTTCTTTATTTCTCTTGGAGTGAAACCTTGACTCTTTTGTCGTCAAAACATCGAGATAATACAAACCCATATTGTAAGATCTCTTTAAAACATTGAAATCTTGATGGGTTATCTTTCTTGCAAAGCAGAGTCAGCAATTTCTGTAATCTCCACCAATTCCGTTGGAACCCAACAAACACAATCCTCCAAAACTAGTAAAAAGCAAGAAAAACCCATCAAGATCCAGCATTTTTATTACAGTGACCTTGAAGCAGCTACTAATGGTTTCTCTGAGCAGAAACTTCTGGGGAAAGGAAGTCACGGTTCTGTCTACAAGGCTGTTCTACGTGGACGTCAGGTTGCTATCAAGAAACCATCGAAGAATCAAGAAATCAGCCAGGAAGTCGACAACGAGATCGAAATCTTGTCCAAGATTCAGAGTCCACGATTGGTGAATCTCGTAGGCTTCTCTAATGACTCTAAAGATCGTCTGCTAGTTGTTGAGTTTATGTCTAATGGTACTTTATATGATATTCTTCATTCTAGTAATAGGCCATTAAATTGGGGTAGAAGAATAAGATTAGCTTTACAAGTTGCTAAAGCTGTAGAGATACTTCATTCAGAAAAGCCACCAATTATTCATAGAGATATTAAATCAGCAAATGTTTTGATTGACAGGAGTTTCAACGCAAGATTGGGTGATTTTGGGTTAGCCTTAAGGTGTGGTGTAGATAATTATAGGCTTAGATCAACCCCACCAGCGGGGACAATTGGGTACCTTGATCCATGTTATGTGACTCCTGATAATTTGAGTACAAAAACTGATGTCTTCAGTTTTGGGATTTTGTTGTTGGAGATTATTAGTGGTAGAAAAGCAATTGATGTTGGGTTTTCACCTCCTTCCATTGTCGATTGGGCTGCTCCATTGATAAAGAAAGGGAAGATTCTTTCAGTTTTTGATCCACAAATTACTCCTCCTACGGATCCTATTGTTAGGAAGCAGTTAGCGGTTATTGCAGCAAGGTGTGTGAGATCTTGCAGGGAGAGGAGGCCTACAATGAAAGAGCTTGTTGATTGGCTAACTGGCTTAAGTAAATTGGTTCCTCTACATTCATGGAATGGATTTAATAATCCATGTTTGATGGTAGAGACTATGGGGCGCCCAGTTGAAGTTAGAAAAACCCAAGAAGATGGAACTGGAGGAGAACAGTCAGATGTGCTTGATAGTAAATTGGCTAGGATGGCAGCTAGGGACTCGCGGAGAGTGTATTCAGATTTGGGGTTGAGGAGCAAGGTGATGGAGCTCATGGCTGGTGCTGATGAGAAGCATGAATATATGGAAGAGGCTGGTGGTGTTGAGCCCAATATAAAGCCAGTTAAACGGACTTCTAGTTTAAGACATGGTAGTGGAAGATATGTTAACAAAGGAAGAGCTCAAGCTAGGGCTTATGGCAATGGTAAAGGTAGCGATTCTCCCTTGAGGCAAAACCTATCAATTGGGGATGGTTCAGAGTTGTTTTCAAGAATAGATGACATGGCTTATGCGAGTTTTAGTTCCCGGAAAGCTAGTGATATTTAGCATTATTGCAAATATTTGATTGAAGCAATTGCAGAGGACCGAGCTGGTGTGTATAAGCTTCTCTTGTTTGCAAATAACATTCACGGTGTCCGATTTCTTGCAGATTTTCACCAGTTGAAATTTTTTTTTGTTCATTTAGGTTGTCAATGTATTGTCAATTTGAGCATCTATAAATAACATATGGACATTGCTAATGTCCCTGATACGTTATTAATCCTCTTTTTTTTTCTTTTTTTTTTAAATCTTCTTTGTGCAAAGGTTTTGTATCATAAAAATGTTGTTAACACATATAGATCCTTCAAAATCCATCAGCCAAGCACTAATATGATTGTTATTCTTTGAATTTTCTGTTATACTACACAGAATAGTCTGTTTCTCCTACGGCATTTTACAATTTTTGCTGTTAAGAGAGTATATACTGAATTGAGTTACTTGCTTTGGGTTCCATACACTATGGAAGAATAATTTGGTAGAATTTGGAAATATTAGAAAAACAAGTTGGTAACGCCCTGAGACTGATGTATAAGATCCATTTTGCATACTCAAGTACCGGATTAGGATGTAAATTTCAGTCGCATGGTATTTAGAAGACAGGGAGTATATGAAGGAGTAATCTTATCTAATCTATAGAAGTAGAAATTGATAACAAACCCGGCACTAAAAGCAAAGATCTGCCGTCTCTGCTGCAGTATTTTCATTATCTAGGTATTTAGATCCAGAGTTTGTTCTTCTTTGCGTATTCTAATCAAAGAACTTTTATACCATTCGTGCTGCTACTGTCTGTCATGCTCCAGCCTGGAAAAAAAGAGCACCTTGCAGAAACTCTTGGAGATTACAGGATTACTTCCTCTTTGAATTTCTTATTGATTTATACATATTTGGTAGAAATTTTATATTTGTTAGTATTTCTTTTTCTGACTTATTAATCTAGTTGCACTTGCACCTGGAAACTCCTGCTGCTATGTGTAACCCATGTGGCGTTGCAGTTTCATTGTTATTTAGGTCGGTAACCAATAATACATTACATGACAACAGATTAGTCTCCATCAATACTAAATTTTGAATTGTTTTGCTTTTCTCTGTTGCCATTCAGAATCATTGTGTTACCAAATTGGGATAAAAAAATTCATATTGTTTATATATAATTAGCCAAGCTTTCAATTTTCTATGATTTGTGACATCAAGTAATCCTATTTCTATAATTGAGATCATTGAATTCTCAAATTCTTGATGGTTACCTCTACTGACCTTAGAATCTCTCTTCCTTGAGAATTAGGCAACAAACACCCCACTGAAATCATTCACGAGTTGGTATTACTATTACCCCTTCTTCAACTATTGCTTTACACTATCAGATGGAAATAAAAAAGGGAAAGTCTCCTTGAGTGTAATAATATTGTGTAAACTTTCCATTGCAACCACCCTTTGAGAACAAATGCTGGAGCATTTTTTATAAGCTTATTGTATCAAGGACAACTTAAAAATCAAGAAATTCTGAGAAAATATTCGCTTGCACAACTTCCAAACATGCCTTTTTCTTATCGTGTTAAATTTAATTGAAGTGTACCGTGAATCTTGAACCCTTTAGTGAATAATTTAGTTAGTTTTTGTTCAATCAGAGAGGGATTCCTTGCAAAAACTAGAAGAGAGGCATGTGTATGTATGTGTCTGATGCTGTTAATAGGTACCCGGAAAATTGATCTTATTTTTTTTAATTTTTCCATATATCAATGCTTTACAGCCCACCAGTTTTCTGTGCATGTGCCTTTCCTGTTGAAATGCTGAGACTTAGTCGTGCATGCATCATATCAAATATGTGAGTTTGACCAAATAAATAACTCAAACTTTCATTCAAATGAATCGCTTTGACTTACTATACTTATTTAAGCGTTATACTTAGTTTTCTCTTGAATTTGAGCCAGGTTTATCAGAGGCAGGCAGAAAGGAAAAGAAGAGGGACATTCCCACGTCCATCAATCTTGTCTAAAACTAGGACATTGTAGTCGCGAGAAAGTGGCCACTGCCCACTGTGTTTTTAAAAAGGAAGAGAGTGTCATGATACTGATCCGGAAGGAAAATGGAATGGTTTTCACTTCGTACCAAGCCAAGGGAAAAACGTCAAAAACCACACATGCCACATCTGTGACATCTTGCGATGAAATAAATTTTTATTAAATCCCCCAATTTTATTTCGGCAATTTTGTTCTGCAACATATCTTCGATCCGTCCTATAACTAGCATTATAAAACAATTATCCATTTCAAGCGTTAGCGGCGTGCAAGTTGGCGTCAAGGACACATTTTAGCAGCAAAGAAAGATTAATTAAACAAAACCTGTTAAATGTTTGAAACTTAGCTACACGGGAGTTCAGAAACTCAAAACAGTTTTTCAATAATAGTTTCCAGAAACAATGAATGGAACCAAAAACACAAATGTATCTCAACTAAGTAATATGCAGCATCTTATTGAGGCTTTGAGAGTTCATAAAATAACATTGGTGGTAAAAATCGTTGCCCATGCAGATATCAAACAAGGTGGTTGTAACAAAGGAAAAATAAACTAAGAAGCACGAAGAGTAACTACTAACATTTGGATCAAAATTATTTTTAAAAAAAAGGAACAATACGGGGGCCAGAAATTGTTAAACTAAAAGGAATCAAAATCAATCTCAATAATACAAAATATAGAATTGAAAAACAAATCAACGACCAGTTCATTGACGTTCTGAAAACTATCTCCACTAACTGCTTCCAAAATCAGCATTTGATGTGAAAGCCAGTGTCAATATCTTGTCGTAAGAAAACCAAAGAACCAAAATCCTGTAGTAGCAACCTGGGGAGCAGTTCTTGTGTACAATGAATAAAAGGACCAGGGCTCCTCATAGATCGCCAAGTATGTGAAAAAAATATTCAAATTGGAGATTAATACTCCCCCAAGGATTTTGATTTTTTTTTTTTTAACTTAATCTAACATTCTGCCTTGTCTTAATCATTCTTTTTAGAGTTGCTAGCCAGAAGTTGCACTCATCCCAATCACTAGTGGTAAGAAGCACCTGTTGCAGACAAAAAGAAAAAAACAATCTCATTTTAAGCTGCCAACATTCACTACACACATTCTCAGATAGAATTGTCAACAGAAGGAAAAAAAATATATTTTTACTTCTGATAGTTTACCTGGATTTGTAGGGCTGTACCAAAATCATTATTGTCCAAAGCCTGGCAGAGCTGAACAAGTTTACCAGCTGCATTTTTAGAGATGTCTCCACTGTTAAGCTTGGCAAACAAAGCACCTATTTTCTTTGAATTGTCTTCTATTTCCCGCTTTTTGGCTGGATTTGCACGTGAACCTCCCAGTGCTTCTGATGTCTCATTGAAAAGTCTTGTCAATGTATTGATAACAGGTTTTTGATTGGCTGAAGGAAGTTATGCAAAAACAAGTAAAACTTATCAGATATGGCATATCAAGGATTCATTATAGCACATGGAAAACTATCAAATGAAACAATATTTCTATATATAATGACAAAAAGAGAAATTTGCATTACAGGGACGGCGAAATATAAACAATCTGTATGGTGCACCAAATCAAGATTTTCAATGATTATAGCAAACAGTTATTTGCATGCAATAATTAGCCAAAATTATTACATGAATCATAATGTTATTTTCACTGCTACTTAGAAGAATGCAACAAGATACCATATTGTTCATATACTTCTTTTAGTGAGCTGAGTCAAGGCATATGTACATGTATAGAACAACAGATATTAAGATTGAAAAAAAAAATCAAAATTTCAGAACAAATGCATATAGCCATCAACAAACATAGCGCATAATGCCTTTAATGTTCCTAAGTTGTTATACGTTCAAATTCTATTCCAAAAACACTGTCATATGAACAAATTTTTTGGAAAATACCACAACCAACAGATTTACACTGACAATCCTCAGAGATCCAAAATTTCTTTCACTAACTAAAGGTAGAAAATAAACAATTACCAGGTACATTCGAAGTATCAGCAGTCTGTATTGTAGGTGGAGGAGCTGCCGGTGTTACAGCTGGCTGTACAGGTGATGGCTGAGTAGGACTGGCCGGTTGCATTGATCCCATCCCCGGTCTTTGAACAGCCCCTGATCCAATCATTGGCTGAAATCCCCTTGGTGTGGCTGTGGGAGGTACAACCTTTGACATTTTAGGGCCAGGAATAGATCCCACTTGTGATGTGACATGTGCATCTGGCACAGGAGGTACAGGATAACCAGGATTAGAAGCTCCCTGAAACATTCATGCAAAGAGAGTCTTCAGTATACCAGTCAGAACAATATCTACAGAAAAAAAGAAATTGAATACTAAAGCACATATACAGACTGGGTACAACTGAGATCCCAATGTGGGTTGCTGATATTGCTCTGCATTTCGTAACACAGGAGGTGTAGAAGGAACAAAGGGTCTCATAGCTGGCTGAGTGGTGACAGGAGTAGGAGCAGCAAAATTTGCCTACGAGGATGAAAGGTTAATTACTTAGAAAGCCCACAAAAGCATATTTTACATTCAGCGGCAAGTGATATCTAATCAGGATAAATCCTAGTTATATGATTAGTGCGTGGCAATCAGAATCCATATTGTATTCAACATACCACCAGTTTTCTAAATAATAAGAGAAATTTCAGAATTTGGTATATAAAAAGACGAGACATATGAACTAAACAATTCAAATTACCTGAGGTGCCTGGGATGGAATGAATAGACTAGGCTCTGGTGCAGGCTGAAACTGTGGAGCAATATATCCTCTACCATTCCCATAAGGACCAAATTGCTGTTGATAATTGTCAGTATATGTAACTCCAGGAACACTATGATGCAACTGTGACGGGGCTGGTTCCTAAGCAATATACAAGACAAGATGCAATTGTCAACCATGATATTTAATAAGAACACTTTGCAGTAAAAACACTTAATTAGTTACCTGATAATATTGTTGGGAGGGGTCAACCATGCCAAATTTGGATTGGTCAACGCCATGCACCAGTCCACTAGGTAGTTGAGAGTTCTCATAAGCAAAAGTTGTTTCGACTTTTTCTGAAACAACAAATTAGAAGAAATCATGAGCGGATATTTACTATTGCAAGGAACCAAATATATGCCTCTTCGCAAACAAACAGAAATAAAATAAAGTCCCCATAATTCCATACCAGGTTCTATAGACCGAGTAATACGATCTCTTAAGACTGTAAGTTCAGGCGATAATTCATCTGATCCCAAAAGTTTGAGGTACTCCATTGCAGTACTTAGAAGCCCTTGACTAGCTAAAATTTCTGCATATTTCTCTACAAGCTTGCACAGAGATGCACTAAATCGCTTCTGTCCGGTTGCCAAAGCTAGGACTATGGTCTTCTCCATCAAGTCCTAACCAAACAAATAGGATTTGCCAAATCTTATTCCTTTCTACACAAAGCGCGTGTTCGTATATACTTCTCAAAGTTGTGAACTTACCTGAAGAAGATCAACATAGGATTTGGCTTCATTCCCAGCTGCCAGGCTCCTTGACCAAATTTCCACTGTTTTGTCAATGTTCCCCGCACATATATAACAAAGAGTAGCCGCAAGTGTGTTACCAGCAGCCATTAGTTTAGAAGCAAGTGCGTCACAAAGTACAGTCCATTCCTCTCTCTGGGCGAACTGATCATTGATGACAGCATGAACTATATTAGCTGTGCATGATCAACGCCAATCTTCAAGCATTAAGTGTAATTTATTGTAGTAATAACCAATAATAATGGCTTTTTACCCGAGAATAAAGTATTAACCAGGGTTTACAGGCTCACATATAGTTTTAGCAAAAACAAAATCACAAAAATATTGTCAAGCAGGTCATATCATCAGCTAAGCATATTTAGGAACATATCAGCATAACAAAAGCAATGGAAACTACAAGCATTTTCACAAATAGTAGAAATGTAGATGATCAGGTCAGGCACTTCAATTTTGTTCCACTGTCCAAGTATTGTGAAAGTTACACCATCAGTTAAATCTACAGAAACAAAATAGTCCTGAATTAAAGAAACTTACAGTACAGAGAAGAGCAAGTGTCTCTTTCCAAAATTTCAGAGGCCTGGTGTTCACAAGGCTCAAGAGATCGTTATTCACCATTGCAGAAACAACCTGAAGGCAGAATCATCAATATTATGAAGAAATCTTACAAAGTACAAGTCTGCGTAAAGATTCATAAAATAAATGGTATAGATCTAATATTCATTAGGCGAAGACTAAACAATTTCACTAAAGCATAAGCTACCTTCAAATAAGGTGAACGACTCTTCTTGAGATATAGATCACGTGTCCTCTCCCACAAGGCAGGACCACCGACATGAGCAATAACTAAAGCATCAGCCATTTTATTTGTGGATATGCACTGTGCAACTGCCCCTTTGTAGTCTCCTACAACCAAAGAACGTTGGACGATATCATCAAATGATGAATCAGAACTCTCCTCCAGTCTGTCAGCTTCTTCTGGTTGTTCATGTGCAATTGGAACAGAGCTCTCGACAACAGCAGTATTATCTGAAGTTGATACAGGTGTATCAGCTTTTGGACTTGGAAGATTGTTAAAGAAATCTTCTCCATTGTCGGCAGCAAAGACGGTGACTTCTTCATCCTTCTCAGATCCCACTTTATCTGCTACTGTATCTTCAGGTCTAAGGCCACTTACTTCTGGGGAAAGATCATTTTGTATAGTTTCTTCTTCAACTGGTAAACTAAAACCAAGGTGGGTAAGCAACTTTGTTCTTGCTGTACCATCATCTTCAAACATAACTTTCAAGAAGCCCCATGTTTCTCGGTCATCTTCAGATCTGGATATACGGTCAGAACCAACACAGAGAAATTAATAGGTCAATTTCGTACTCAAAGCATTCAAAGCATAAGATAAGAGAAAAGTTCTGTTTTCCAGACTGCTGACGTACTTGGACTCTTCTGATTTCTTCTCACATAAAACCCTAAGGGAAGTCCTCTTCCCATTTTGTATTGACACTTCAAATTCAGATGACCGACTGACCAAACTGTCTTCTGTAACTAAGTTATGCACAAAAACCTTGAAAAAGGAAACACAGAATAATAATTAGGTAGAAAAAGGTCATCAAAACAGAAGAGAATAATACATTAACATTACCTCAGAAACACCTCCAACGGATGATTTAGGATGAAATGAGACAAACTTTCCTCCAAAGCCAAAGGATGCCCCTACTGGGCGTTTATACCATTTTGGAGCTCTCAGAGGAGCTGCACGGAAAGGATGGCATGTTAGAGGATTTCATAACTAATCTATTGTGGACAAGAAGGAAAATACAGAAGCGAATTGATGAAGAATATTTAAAATAGAGGAAAAATTGCCAAAAAGGAAAAAGGAAATCAACGTGATATGATACAACAATACTAATTTTTTCAAGTTATACAAGCAATCTTCAATCTTTAACACATAAAACCCAATTGTCATCAATTTTCAATTACAGAATAAATTATATTTTCATGCTGTTGTACTTTAGGGCCAAAATGATAGCTTTATGCATATGGTTAGACATATGCAACATAACTCAGTTAAAAAGTTGTGTGTTTATATATGACCATGCTTACAATTCGAGACAGATTTCTGAATCCAAAAAAAAAAAAAAACCGAAGATCCACTCATTCACTAGCAGTCAATTCTACGACAATATAGGTGACAACCATTGACAAAGATACACATTACCCGCACCAAAATCGCTCTCCCCAACACCGTACCTGCTGCAACCCTGTGGAGAAAAGAAATAAATACCATGTAAGAGTAAAACCAAAAAAAGTGCTTCTAATTACACCATCAAAGGAGAGACTAATATTTCTGCAATGTTGAGGTGAGGAATCGAACACAAAAGAACAGGTGAAAGAAATAATAATAAAAAGATAATGACAGCCTTCTCCATTTCCAACTAGCATTTATATTTCTACATTTGACAATTAACTATGACCAAAATATATCATTTTCTACCTTTGCACAATCGCCTATAACCAAAATATATCATTTCCTTCAAGCCATGTATAGAATGCTAGCCATCTCTATCCACACATTCCAATGAGGTGCCAAAATATGTCCATTGTTTAAGTTGCAAGGACTACTTTAAGGCATTTTGACATTGTTCACATTCAGAAATAATTAGAATTTAGGTGAATATTTACTACTACCTCGACTTTTTGACAGCACCAGATATAGAAAACCAAACGGCTGACCAAAACATATTCTTACAAAGACACAACAAGGCGTACCTCAATATTATAAATTCCAATTTTTCCGTCAAATGATGATGCAGATATAACTCCAGGTATCTTCGGATACCAGTGTACATCAAAATTCCAATTGGTACCAGCTGGCAATTCACAGACAATCTGCATCAAAATTTATTGGAACAGAAAAGTGTCACCAATGCACAAATTATATTCAACATGTTAAGAAAACACATACACAAATATATGTAAAGTAATTCAGAGCAAGAATTACAAACCAACCTAAAGAAAAGCCAGAGCTCACTACCAAATTCTCTTACCTCACCAGTGACTGTGTCCCAGCAAATAGTACGGTTATCTTTTGCACAAGTAAGCAAATAGGAGTTGTCATAGGGACACCAAGACATTGCAATTACACCTTGTGTAAGAAATCAAAACATAAGATATTTAAAATCATGTACATGCCCAGGTAAATCAAGTCAGCATAGAATTCATGTGACAATAGAAGAAATGTACATCATAGAGCTGTAAACATAAATCAATCCAGCCAAAACTGGAGTGCCATTCAAAAGTGTTTACTTGTAACACACCACAGATACAGGCAAATTAGCAAAATATCTACAGAATTGAAATAAAGAACCATGTTTCAAGTGTCATACCTTTGGTGTGCCCTACAAACTCTTTCACAGGTGACATTACATTGCGCATATCCCAAAGCTGCTTACAAACATCATTACAAAATAGCAAAGTTTAAAAAGAAAATCTCAAATAAAAACAATATAACTCACATCAATGAAGTCATTACCCGCAAAGCAGGTGAACCATCTTCATCTGATGCAACAACAAGCTGAGTGGCAACATCAGGATTCCACTGCAGAACAGAGCAACGCCTTCTAATTGAGTCTGAGAAACTGCCGATTAACAAAAGCATATTAATTCACTATAAAGGTAGATGCCAGAAAAGTCATATGCAGGGCATCATGTAAGAAAGAAATTTAAGACAGTAAACGTAAATTTAAGAGCTTACCTTATTACAGGCTTTTGTTTCTTTAGGTCCCAAACCACTGATAAAAAAAGAAATATTCAATATACCGAGATAAAAAGAAAACTCAAAGAACATATAAATCTAAAGTCTTTTCCCCTTCTCACCAGTTGTTCCATTATAGGAAGTGGAAGCTAATATGTGCTGCACCTTGCTATTCCAAGAAAGAAAAGAAATTTCACCTTGAGCAGCAGAACCACTACCCTGCACAGAGATCTCAACCATATCAGATGCTCTAGAAGTTTTAGCACATCAATTGCGAGGCTGTAAGAGCGCGCGCGCGCGCGAGAGAGAGAGAGAGAGAGAGAGAGAGAGAGAGAGAGAGAGATTTCTGTGATTGTCAACTGTATAATTCAATTAACGTTTCTAGGAGAGTCTCATAAAATAAGTGCCTCTCAAAGTAAAAGTGTTTCAATTGATGCAACAAAACAAGTCAATCATATAAGGGAACATGCTGGAATAAAAAAGAAGTCAGTCTTGATAATTTCTTGAACTGACTAACAGCAGAGATGCCACATGATGGGAGAGGGAAAAAAAAGCCTTCAAACACTTCTTGATTTAATATTACAATCAATTTATACTACTATTATATTTGTCACTTACTGTCAGTTAACATTCACATACAATTCAAAAGTGAAATTCTTTTTAATAACTCTGTTATTTCCTTAAAAAAGTGTGGAATTTTTTATTGTTGCGACCAGCAAAATGGAAGTATAAGATGGCAAATTTATTGAGAAAAAAAAATGGTCACATGCCTTGAGTGGTGGAAAATGAGATGGTTCAGCTGGTGCTGCCAAATCCCAGATGCAGATTTCATCATCATCAGCGCCAGAGGCAAGTAAATTTGGTGCAATGGGGTTAAATTCAAGACCACGAACCTGAAAGGAATAAAAAGTAAGTTATTCTACCATCAATTGTTAGACATATCATGGCCCAAAAAAGCAACATAACAACTGGCAACAGTAGCCTGCTAAGAAAAGGAAGCTCACAGGTCCTTTGTGCCTTGAAAGATGTGCAACGGGATGATTTCCACCGGCTGGCCCAGAACTAAGAAAACGATTTCAACAAAAAAAAGTTAGGCCCTCACACAGAAAACTCTTCTATTTCTTTCATCGGCTGGTATAAATTGGACAGCATCCTCTCAGGTGGCCGGCATATTAATTCCATGGGTATATATTCGTGGTCACTTGAAATTAGTTTGTTTGGACTCAAATAGGAGGCAACTACCACTGCCTAAAACTCTATATTAGCAGAATAGACAGAAATTATCAAAATGAACAAAAATTAAAAACAATGGAAACAAGAAAGAGTTGACCAAATATAAGACAAAAGTGGAGTAATGAATTCAGTATCAGAAAGCATTATATACCATAAGTTAGAATCAGAGTTTCACTCATTCTACTTCTCCACGAAATAAATCCTAACAGAACTTGTATGGCCATCACAGGGGAAATCCTCGTTACAGTTTACCAAAGGCGAGTACAAAACATGTCCCAACATTATAAATTAAAATTACTATATCAATATCCACCGAGATTTCCAATTCATTGTCATTTTGCAAATGCGAGAACAAACCATGGCCAATCACATTCCCCTCATCAGCAAAGCAAAATATAATCTACAGTTCACTAAAATTAGCAAAATTCCCAAAAAATTACCAGAATTTCTAAATAAAACCAATGGCGCAACCAAGATGGAAAGGTCCAATCAAGTTATTAAGATCTTTCTACGCCAAACCTACTCAACAGAAAACCTAACCAATCCAAAGTTACAAATTTTTAGAACAAACAAATAAAAAAGTTAACAACAAAAAATTATGAATTACCGGATCAGAGAGTGAGGGTTCCAAATATCAATACTGCCGTCGACGAGTCCACCAGCGACGAGCCCTAATGCAAAATCCTCGGAGCCGGATCCATTCCTACCCCAAGCGAGCCGGTTAAACCGCTCGGAACTTGGGGACTCACCGACCACTGGGAGATCACGATCGTCCGATTGGAAATCAAGCTTGAAGATCTCGAGATTCGCCGATGAGCTAAACGACAGATCAACCGCTCCCGCCATCGTCCCCGCCGCCATGTATGGAGCGTCCGGCGCCAGTGCCACCGAAGCTGATCTATTAACACCCTTTATACACGCCATCGCACACAAATTCTCGCTACCTACGATGGATAATCCGAATGGATCTCTACGAAGAAACGACTGTTGCTGTTTCTATAAATAATTTTAGGGATTTTGATCTTTTTTAAGAAAAGAGAAACGTGTTGTGTAACACTCGATCTCTCTTTCTGTCTGTGTCTCTCTAGTCTCTCCGCTTGAGTCTGGATGTGTGCGCGAGTGAATTTTTGTTGATTTAACTCTACGGTTTTTAAGGGGAGTTATGTTCCTATGCGATTGCACTTCATTTTAACGTGGGTTTCTTTGTGTTGACTCTGTTGAGCATTGAACAAGAAGGACAGGGGTAGCTTTGCACTTTTCGTACAACAGAGATTAGCAAATACAAACGCATTGAATCATGACCAAAATATACTTTCTTTAAAAATGGAAAAAAAAAATAGTACTAATATTCTTTTCGTATTATAATTTATATATGGATATTATTTATATAGAAAAATTTTATGTGTGAAAATACATACACAATATATTTATAAAATTATGACACAAAAATTATATATAAAACACTTCTCACATACAATAAAAATTAATAATTATCATAAATATAAATTTGTATATGAAGTAAAAAAAATATGAATTTAACTTGTGATTAAGATGTAAATTATTATTAAGGGGGAATCACAAATATTTTTTATGATTTTTTAAAATAATATTTACTCTTTATTAAAAAGTTTATAACAAAAAATTCTTATAATTTTTTGAAATATCATTTAATCTATTGTCAAAATATTTATAACAAATAGTTCTTATAATTTAAAAGAATGACAAAAAAAAATTATTACATAAATTCTTAACTTTTTTGTTTTTTGTAACCGAGCTGTCCGGACTAATTTATGTGCACCTCAATTAATCCTTGGAGGAGGCTAACGCAGCATCCCACTGCCACGACCCCCCACTTAAATCGTGGACACACTCTTAACTTTTATTATATACTTTTTTATTTTAGATGTAACATCCCGTGTTTTCGAATAAGGGTATTTTCGTCTTTCTAGTAATGTACGTTTGGGTTCGGTAAGGATTTTATATTTCAAGGGTTGAATTGAGGTTTTGGAAGGGTTAGTGTCACACCCCAATCCGTGGGGCCCACCTGTGACAGACGCCACAGACCTCCAGGG